>JADANM010006598.1:1098517-1116492 GCA_026213755.1 Eurema hecabe
TCATACCCGTCTTCTAACCTCCTCGTTACTCCTGGTATCCTAGTACGTAAATCGAAGAAATGACAATTGAGAAACGATACGCTGCTTAATTTGAAGGAATCGAAATAATCAAACCTTCCAGCCACTCCTGGTAACCTAGTACCTATACGGACAAATGACTTGGTCAGTTTGATACTCCCCACCCCTCTTCTTTTAATTTTCTTGTCTTTTTAACTTGGGAAACCTTTCTAGGAAGGAACATTAATGTAACAAATATTATTAGTTTAATTAATTATATGGAAAATAAAAAAATACACATCCGTCTTCTAACCTCCTCGTTACTCCTGGTATACTAGTTCGTGGTAAACATTTGTTTAGCAACAAAGTTGAATCAACGTGTTGCGGTGTTGCTGTCGAGATGTTGCTGGCAACACTGCGTGTTGCAGAGTTGATAGCGTCATGTTGACAAGCTTTATTTTTAGAACTGGAAATTGATCAAACCTCCTAGCTACTCCTGGTACCTTAGTACCTAAATCGAACAAATGTGAACAGTTTGTTTGTTTGCCCGTGTTTGGGTTTAATTTTCTTTTTTAATCTATGTATTGATATATATATAAAAAAAATAAAAAACATCCACATATATGATTTAATTTTTGAATATAAACCTATGTGTTTAATAAGTTATACAATAAATACACATTTGTACAAAAGAAATTACTTAAATAATTTTTTGTTAAGAATGACTGTTTGTTTGTTATGTTTAGAAAACTAAATTTTAAAAACAATTGTTTAGTTCCTAATTATATTTAAGTACTTATTTTATTTATGATTTTTGTACTATGAAGTTTCAAAAATTTTGTTTATTTATTGAATGTCTATTTAAATGTAGCTACAAAAGACATTTCCTTTGAGAAAAGAAAGAAAAGAAGAGAATATTATAATTTGACTTAAGTCTTACTGTTCATGATGAATCAGACATAATTAGGTATTATTAACATTCCTAAAAATAACAAATTTCGATAGATTACAATCTACCTCGCGATATTGAGAACAGTCTCACTTAACCTATCGAGATAGATTCTAATGTAACGGGTTTTTTTGACGTGAAACGTCTTTAAAATCGCGAAAAGGACTATATCGTCGTACCTTTTAATAATTAAAAAACTACTAGCTGTTCCCCGCAGTTTTACCCGCGTGGTTCCCGTTCCCGGGGCAATACCGGGATGTAAGCTATCCTATCTCTCAAGTTGGATCTAACTGCACATGGTGTGCGAATTTTATTATAATCGGTTAAGTGGTTTAGGAGTCCATTGAGGACAAATAGTTTAAAAGCGATTCTCTAACATAGACGTTTCACGTTCAAACCAACGACCGTGTGCCCCGGCGCAGCCCCACCCGATTTTTTTTCTATTTTGATGGTGACACACAGATATAAAACAGTTAAAACTACTTTCGCCGAAGTCTATTCTTATAAGGATAGGTAAAGTCTATATGTAAGAATGTTATATATACCATCGTATCGTCTAATGCTGAGCTGATTTTAATAAATGGCGTGTCAAAGAGTGACATAGGGTAATATAATTTTTGTTACTGGTATTAATTTCGTAGTCTAATTTTGTTTTTTTTTTATTGTAAATATACCTATTACCTAAGAGTTAATTCGTATTTCGTATTGAATAAAATATGAAGTGATAGCTCTCCTTCTGAATAGTAATAGGCGATCTTTGTAAAGTCGAGAGTGTCGAGAAGTTGTATATATGTAACGTCTCAAAAAATAACGTAAGCGCGATTCAGAGTAACTACTCCGAATACAATCGTCGTCGATATCGAAAATATATCGAAAATATTTTGATACTGCTATCCGAGCTATGGGACTTAATATACTCTAATAAAGAATCGGATCGCACATCAGTTTATCGGAATATTATCGAAACAGAAACAAAAAAGTTTTTATATTAATTCGAAGTTGCTCAAAAACTGTATCGAAAATAATAAAAGTCGACATCGATTGTGTTCGGAGTAGAGAATGAATTCAATCTATATCTATACTAATATATAAAGCTGAAGAGTTTGTTTGTTTGTTTGTTTGTTTGTTTGAACGCGCTAATCTCAGGATCTACTGGTTCGAATTTAAAAATTCTTTTTTTATTGAATTGACCATTTATCGAGGAAGGCTTTAGGCTACATAACATCACGCTGCGACTAATAGGAGCGAAGATATAATGGAAAATATGGAAAAAACGGGGAAAATTATTTATCTTTGAGGGCTTCCTTTGCGTGCGCTGCGAAAACGGTTCAAGATACAAAAATAATGTGTAAGAAAGAATTATTCCTCTTTAAAGGATCTAAAAAAAAGTCCGCGACAGTATATGTCTATCTTCTAAGATTGACTCAGTATAACATAATAATAGAAATAGATTTGGCGGGGACGAAGTCGCGAGCAACAGCTAGTTACTTATATGTTTAATGCGTTTTCGATCTGCAATACCTATTCTAGTTATGTAATTCAATATTCTTTATTATGATAAAAGTATGTTATTAAAAATATTAGACATGGTATGAGTTGTCTTATATTTTGAACTCGAAAAATTGTGTATGAAGTTTGTTGTTACTCTTGCAAGAAAAGACCATTATAACGCTTTGTCTGGAGCAAAACAGCAGGCGATAGTATTAGACAGGTTGAAAAGACTTAACTTCGAAATTTTGGATTAGATTTCAAATGTGTATACGTATTAAGTAATACTGTCAATGATATAATATTAACATATCATAAGTTCTTCTTCTTTCTTATATTATGGCATTAGCGTCTAACTTTTTGCCAATGTCAATGTAAATAATAATAATATGTAATAAGAGGCAACGTGGTCAAGATAAAAGTCTATATGAGTCAAGTAAAATCGTCATCAAATCGTCTTTAGTCGAGTCAGTTTGTCGTTTCTTTCTGCCCTTCGTAAAGTGATAGTGAACTTTACGAAGAACCTCGATGAATCTTGAAGCAATCGGAACGGCGCTACTAAGCGCTCTTAAATGAATTCTTCATTTCTTGGACACTTATTAGCTAGTTTACTGCATGATACACTATCACAATCATACATTAAGTCACTTTATGCACCAAAAAAGGAATATTCAATCGAGATTACATATAGACGCCGCACGATTCCCGCCAAAACTCCATATCATATGTTATAAGCGCACAATTTTGAAGACGCAAAAACATCATAAATAGGACGTCTTACCTTGTGTATAGTGATTGGTTGCCGCATTCACGCGCAACTGACAACACTATCTCTTTTTGTCTTGATGGTTTATCATTTATCTCTTTTCTATCGTTTTGACTTGTATGTATGTGTGCTGCCGCTTCTGTGCGGAACACTTTTCGGTTGATTTGTATGGGTATAACATATCTATTATATAATATCATTATATTATTGAATTTGATCCTGATTATTTCCCGACCTGGTGGTGCTGGCGTAAAATGTTGGGCATACCATGGACAGCTCGCCGCACAAACGTGTCAATACTAGCGGAACTCAATATAAAAATCCGCCTGTCGACGATATGTCTCCAACGTTCTCTGTGCTTCTTTGGACACGTGGCTCGTCGGAGTCCGGACAGTTTTGAGCAGATTATCCTTGTGGGCCAGACGGATGGGAAAAGGAATAGGGGCAGAAAACCCACCCGCTGGACAGATGCCATTACTAAATACCTCCAGTGTCATACTCAAAAGGCACTACATCTAGCCCAAGACAGACGATACTGGAGAGCCCTGACCTGCAGAGCTGCTTATGGTGGTCACGACCCTCAGCCATGAGGTTACGATGAAGAAGAATATTTCCCGACCGGCAATGTATATCGCACCGTCTTCAAAATTTAGCGCGTATTACATATCTATTTAATATAATATCATTGATCAAGTCATATGCACTATGCTATGATTATGGGGATACTGTCTAGATATCGGTTTCCGATTTCGGACTTAAGTCTTTTACCTGTCTGTGTATATGTGTATTCAATGCTTTTCAATTGATTTTGAACGTAAGGTAAGAACTAAGAAGCAATGTTTGAAATAAATTATTTTATACGAAGGTTGTTTTATTGCGATTTATTATTATAGCCACCATGATAATTAACCACCTTTCCCGACGAAGTTGCAAATAGCTATGGTAATTATTTTTCAAGCTACGTCTATCTCCATCTCGTATTTCATCAAACGCGATGCAGTGGTTTAGTGCTTCAAACTTCTTAGTGTAACAAAGAGATACGAATAGTTTCGCACTAATAATAGAGTCAATGTATTAACAATTTCCAATGCGACCTACAAATTAAAAACATGGTACATTTTTTTTATTTGAAACGATATAGATTTATTATTATGCTATTTTTAACATTAAAGTGTTACTTTCCTTGGAGAATTAATTTATAATAAAAATAAAATAGTGCTTTAAAAATAAGATTCTATTAAGATAAAACGGTAGGTAAGTACGGGAAATATCTATAGACCTGTTTATACAAGTTGTAACAATGCGTTATTATACAATGATCTCATAATTTAATTACAGTAATAGTACTGGAAAGCGTCACCGCGATGACAAAGAATCAACAAGAAACTCCGGTTTATCAAAGGACAATGCAACAAAAGATCTTCGTACAACGTAAAACAAAATATTTAGTAGTTCGCGACCTATATAGTAATAGGTAAGGTTGACCTGGAGTACACAGTCGATGGCCTACTGGCATACTTTACTATCAAAATCGCGCATGTGCATACGGCCTGAATGGACCGAGCCACGCCAAGTACGGGCTAGCCGGGAAACTTCCTGCTTTCAGTGGAATTATTTTCCTCCAAACTTCCGCTTACAATTTTATCAGACGGTCTTTTTCCTCATTAAACATACGGTTTATACACGTGAATCAACTAAAACTACTGTGTAACATTGTGAAATTTATAGTTAAAACATTGGAAGTGATTAATAGTCAAGATTTAATAAATATAAAACGTGAAACGTAAAATTAAAAAGAAAGTGCAGTTTTGGATATTTTCCCCGATAATACGTGAATTTATTCCGCGAAATACTGGCAACATTAGTCTGTTGTTTCAATAAGAGAAAAATGGCTGCACGTTATGTCAAAACTCGGGCGAGTTCTGTTAAAAACGTGTGATATTTTAATCGAAAACGACGCTAATATCGAATTTTTAAACGTGTGACGTGACTGTGGGTCTCTGTTTGTTATTTAAGTGATCACCGTAATAATTGTCTCATGGTGGCGAACGAGAAACTACAATTGCACAGCCGAATTTGATGAAAGGTACGTATTTAGATGTCATCTTTTATTTTAGGACGATTAAACTTGAGTATAGAACTCTTAGCACTGCCAAGATGCTATACGGAGATAGTAATGTATCAGATTGGCTTTGTCGTACATGTTTTAAACATTCAACCTCGCTTCGAGGTCTCGTCAATGTTGAATCCTTGGTATCTGACGCTGTTGTATTTACTACCGTCCGTAGCTACGTTTATCAAAACTAAATAACATATGTGTCACAACCGCAAATAGATTGAGAAAATTACAACTCATGATATCGCAATCGTGTCGTGTCGATTTAGTGATAATGTTGTTAATGTGATTTCATAAGTAAAGTACGCAAAATACTGATATAAAAATGATACTAAACGGTATGCGTTGTCATTTAAATATACATATATTTTTATCTTGAATATAAATTGTATTTGCTTAACACAAACAATCCTTTACACTAATAATATCACATTAAAAACATTTATACAGATATCTTATTAAAACCTTCTTTATTGATTAATTTTTTTAAATAAAAAAGTAATTAAAATAACATACATCTCTTTAGCCACAAAGCATACTCTAAATTATTATTTAGAGTATGCATATTTGCAACAAACATTTCTTATATTTACACTAAACTATAACATTATTCTGATTTCGACTGTCCCTCAAATATAATATACCTCCACTATAATATTCTATAAACACAAACAAGATGTTTACCGTGTATTTATGTTTCATTATTTTAATTGGGATATATAATTCCCTTTTTCCGAATTACCTCTTATACCATGTCTAACTGTACGTCTTTGTAAATAGAAATTCCAGCTAACTATTCATATTATTAAACAAAAACAATTGTCTAGTCTCCATAGTCAAATATTACTTAATACTATAATATATACTTTAATGCACATTCACAATGACAGGGTACAATATAGCATATTTCATAGTATATACATACTATGTCTAATACATATTTCCTTTGCACTATTTAGTAATTTTAAAACACAGTCATATGTGAGTGACTCACAAATTCTTAGTGGCTTGCACCATTTAAAAGGAAGAGGGGTATTAATCATAGCAGCACTTGCTTGTCCATCAGTTGTACTTTGTGTTTCAAAGATTAAAGGTGTATGTATATGTACATTAGTAAATATATACAAAAGAATATATGATAAATTATGTTTGCGAATAGTGTAATTAGTGCTGTTGTTGTATGTGTAAATAATTGTGGATTTCAGTGTTTTAAAAGGATAGAAAATAAGTGTAGTGTAAACTAAACATTCGTGCGTAATTTGAGTTATATGTTTTATAAAATTACGTATGTGAATGTGTATTCTAGCTTTAAAATTTTTTGTAGAGTGTGTATGTAATATATAACAATGCCACTCAAAGTGCAGAAATATAGAATAGTACTTGTACATAGTAACATTATTATAATAAGGTAAGATTTTTAAGTAATCCATACTAATGTTATAAATGCGAAAGTAACTCTGTCTGACTGTCTTTCCATAACAAAAAAACTACTGAATTGATTAGAACGAAATTTGGTACAAAGATAGTCTAAAGCCTGGGGAAGAGAAAATATGCTACTTTTTTTTAATTCAACCAAATCAGGTGTTAGTTTCCTTATAATGACAGTATCTATATTTAATAAAATAATTAAGAAGACACAAGAAAAATATAACATAATATGGTTATTAAAAAATACATTAAAATAATAAGATGAAAATAGGTTTGGACTAGATAATTATATTAAACTAATTGTTACTCTTATAAACCGTCAAAAGAAATTACATTAGTATTTTTCTGGGGACTAGATGTACTTATTTTAATGAAAAAAATTATGTATCTCACTCCCCCGAGCACACGGTATCTGCAACTAGATTTTCCCCTGACAAAATATCCTGAAATATTTGTTCCCAATCACTACATAGTATAAAACAATTTATGCTTCAATCTTTCAACTACCCAACCGATTTTTATGCGTTTTTTTTAATTGATAGATTCAAGAGAAAGATTTATAATATGTATAAAATAAACATATCTATCATCTCTAGTATAGTGATAAGGGCTTCTTATTTCTTGTTGAAATCGTAGTGCTGCTTTATCTAAAATTTGCCAATGTCTAGTTGTATGTAGATAAAATAAGTTTGAGGGTAGATTTTCGGCTGTGGCATCAGCAACATGTGCTTCCAATATCACAACTAAACATTGACCCTATAACAAGGGCTTGGTAAATATTATTATTACAAGCTTTTATTTAGTTTCACTGGTCCGGGATTTGTTTTTTGCTTGTAATTAAATCTTGCAAGTTAAATTTGACCCACTTCCCGATTGAGTTGAAATTTTGCATTCATGTGTAAATTGTATGACAATGCAAAATTATTATGACATGGAGCTGATGTGATGATGGAGCCTGAAGGTGGCCATGGGAACTCAGTAATTAAACGACACAACCTATCGTGTTTCAGCTCGCTTGATTCGTCTGACGAGTACCCCTGTCCGGGGTCTGTTTGTTTGTTTGTAAAGCTTGTTTAAAAAAATAAATTAACTTATACCTTGTTTTATTGTTATTGTTATAGATGTGAAGGCGGCGGCATGTGGGGCGCGCAGGCGGGCGTGTGGTGCGGCGCGCTGGCGGCCGCGCTGCTCGTGCTGCTAGCGTTCTGCCGCCGCGCGGCCAAGCGCCGGCCGGAGCGAGCCGCCGCGCCGCAGGTCACACAGGTGAGCGGGCTCTGTGCAGACGAGCGTGTGCTGTGCGAGACATTTATTTATTTACTAGCTGTTGCCCGCGACTTCGTCCCTGTTGATTTTATTATTTCTTCGCTGCTATTAGTCGCAACGTGATGTTATGTAGCCTAAAGCCTTCCTCGATAAATTGTCTATTCAATAAAAAATAATTTTTCAATTCGAACCAGTAGTTCCTGAGATTAGCGCGTTCAAACAAACAAACAAACTCTTCAGCTTTATATATTAGTAATATTAGTAATATAGTTTTGTTTAAGGAATGCCAACATGGCGTACATTAATTTTACAATTACCAAATTAAAAAATAATAATCAAGTAAAACCACATGCACACAAATATATTTAAAATTTGTAATTACATTAAATTACGAACACTTCATCTTATAAGAAAAACATGGATAAGTTGTGCAATACTAATGGTATGGTATCACGGCATATATCCATGTCAAGGCGCGGTTTATGCGTGAGGGTAGGCTTCTTATGCGATCCGCCCGAACTCGTTGAAGAACGCCAGCAGCTCATTCATACAATTGTGCAATACCGATACGAATATTTAACCTTTGATGAGAGGAAGGGATGCATATATTTAATTTGACATTTTTAATTTTAATTTAACAATACAAAACTATCTAGCACGACCGGCTAGCCACAAACTGTTATCTTTTTTTGTGTGATACAATAATAAAATCTAAAAGTACATATTATATGTAAATTATGACGCCTTTGATTTTCGCGATAATAAAATGTTTGAGACTGCTTTCATGATTCATGATTATTAATGATAACTTGAAACTGATAACCGATAACTTGAAATTCTGAGAAATTTGTTATATTTCAGGTGCACATAGTGTGCGACGGTGTGACTCGCGTGTCGTGCGCGGGCCCCGCCGCCCCGCGCCGCGCCCGCGCCGCCCTCACCACCGCGCCCGCCCCGCCACCCGCGCCCCTCCCCGCAGACCACAAAACGATCGAATCTGCCGACCCCCAACCTCCGCAAATTGTCATCGTCCAAAACTTCACTCAAAACACACACGTTCCCAGTCCATCAGAACCCCAGCCTTCCAGCTCGCAAGCTCCACCTCCCAGACATCCAACTCCTGAATTTCGAGGCATACCGAAGCTTCCTCTGCCCGAACAGTGGATTCATAAACGCCCATTTGACTATAAATACGCGGCGATTCCTCGACCACTAGCGCAGATCGTCAACACTGATCTCGGCGCTGAGCTAACGCGAGAATCCCGTGCGAAGAAATTCAGCGCCACGCGATCACCTTCCCTAGAGAAAGACGAGAAGTCACCATTCATAACAAGCGCCAAGTCGATAGATAAGACTGAAGTTTTTGGTTTCGATCCAGACGCACTTAAGAAACTGTGCGAGAAACCTGAAGATTCTAAGGAGATGGGGGAACAACCGCCGACCTCCCCGCGAGATGTCGACAAAGATATATCGCCTGGTAACTTGAGACGCTTCAGGTCCGTGTGCACTAGGCTCAATATGTGCAGCGTCACAGAAACTCCGCCTCTAGAGGGACAGCCAGAAAGGTTGGAAATGCAAAATTCGCCACGCATTCTAGAATGCAGCTCAGCAAGGGAAAAGTCCTCCGCAACCAAATTCGATTTTTCACCAAAACTTTTAGCTGAAAATATTACTTCTCCACGTTTTTATACGCCCCCTGAAATGGTGTCACCCATGTTTTTTGCGGAACCCTCACCCAAATCTGTTTACTACGATACGGTTAGATCACCAAAGTTTTTTCCGGAAACCCCTCGCGAAACCGAAGTTCCTCAATCACCAAGGTTATTAAGTGACAATTTACGTGCTAATGGTTTGGTTGAAAAACCTAACTCTCCTAAACTTTTAAGTGCTCGACCTAGCCCTAGGGTTCATAGTTATAATAAAGAGAATTATTTTACTTTCGACAACGTTAATGCTGTCGAAGATGGCGCTCCTAGAATCTCGCCGAGGCCCAAGCGATATGGTGGTAGGAACTCGATTGAAAGAGAAAGATTTACTCCACCCGCGGTCGATAAAGAAATAAAGAAGTACAGAAGGCACAATAGTTGCGATACTAATTATAAAAATGTAGAAGTGAATATTCAGAGATTTGATGATGTAACTAAGACTGAATTTGCCAATAAAGTAACGGTTATTGAGAAGGATGTGGTTGATTGTTGTGCCAAAATAGATTCTTTGGGTATTGATTCGAAAGTCGATTATGAAAAACGCGAATTAACTCCCAACGCTAGTACGGCGCACGCCAGGAGGCAAAGATTAAAGTCGATATCTCTAGATTCTGATAACGCTAAGATAATCGAGCAAAATCTTGGTTTACCGATCGCCAAACAAATGAAGGATCAAATGAATGAGGCATATAAAAATCAAGAAATAAGTACATCATGTGAAGATGTGGAGAGGTTTCCTAAGACACCGTGCGCAGAAAAACCAGCCTTTAAGTTCGATGTCGATCATAAAATTGAATCAGAAACTGAAGAGCCTAAATCTCCAGATTTAATACAAAAGAAATGCTTACGACAAAGTTCTGATACACAGTCTTTTCTGGATATGCCTAGATTCTCTCCAAAGGAATTTGAGATTACCGTGACGTCAGAATCTGGAGCCACGTTATCCGTTGAAGCCGATTTAAAAAGAAAACGCAAAAACTTAAGGAACCTTACAATTGATTTAACAAAACGGGATAGCGATTTGGAAAAAGAATTATTGGAATTCGAGAAGCTTTATTCAGATGCGAATGAAAATAAAGTGAGGACTCCTACTCTTAAAATTAAGGCTACATCATTAGATTCATCAGAAGCGGACGGTTGTTCATTGCCACCAAAGAAATCTCTAGAAGTTCCCCAAAATTCTATCTCTGTCCCGAACACACCAAAACGTCAGTTGAAACGAATACTGGCCCAGAAAAACGTTAAACACGACATTTCGGGGGGGTAAATTTGGGTATAACTCAATACAAAGCAACGCTGAACAACGACGTCTGCTTATGAAGGGCCAAGACAGTGGTATATTTCTACGTGAAAATCACGCTAGCCTTATGTTGTATCAACCGAGTACCTCTCGTATGGGCACGCGAACTATGGGTTCTTTCGATGAGAATATGGTTGATGCAAACCCCGATATTAATTTCTCTATTGCAGACAAAAGCATGCACTTTGATGTCGGTCAAACTTTGGGCTCAAATTTAATGAACTATAAACAAAATTTGAGCGTGTCTAGTACGAACTTAAAAACCCTACCGGAGGGTATACCTAGTGATGATTTCGAACCTAGTGCAGAAGATGAGAAACTCGCCAAGAAACTGCATAGAAGAAATTCAAATCAAAGTCTTAAGCTAAGTACGCATAGCTTACAAGGATCGAATTGTTCTTTGAGCAGTGCAGGCGCCTCTTGTCATAATATAGCGACCGTGCGGACGAGTATATCAAATTTCAGTCTGAATTCAGATGGAAAGCATAAAAAGCTATCTTTAGAAAGAAGAGATTCGAACGCGTCCAGTGTGCCTATGGAACATATCACGCCCACTACTCGTGTTATTTGCTCGTCAAATACAAATCTTTCCGGAGAGGTGTCCAAAAATTGCTTACTCCAACGTCGTGGCTCTAACAATAGTTTAACATTAAACATTTTATCCAACAACCTCAGTAGACATTCAAGTAATAGTTCCCTGAACAAAGAGGCGAAAGTTGGTCAAAAGAAAGGTCTTTTGGAGCGAAGAAGTTCAAATACTTCTCTAACTTTGAACATAAACACATCCAATCCTCAAATATCAACCAATCGGGGTTTGAGCATCTCTAATTATAACTTAAATGGCTCGACTTGTAATTTAAGTAGATATAATAGCAACCATAGCATCGACAATTCAGAACCACGCAAAGGAATATTAGAAAGACGAAGCTCAAATACTTCCTTAACACTTAATATCCAACCACAAGAGCCAAGAGATTTAGAAATCGATGAGACAATGATTGAAACAAATTTAAAAGACCTACCGCATCGAGATAAGCATAGAAAATCCCTCAGCACGGAGAATTTAATACCTAAATCGTATAAAAATAGGAAAGGATTGCGTTCTTCTGATAAAGGTGTGGGTTTTGGCTCTCATGACAATCTATGGTCGAACTCATATGATCCTGACTACCCGCAAAATTTAACATATGTGTGCGGTGACCAGGAGAATGAAATCATATACGCTTTAGGTCGACAAGAGGATGCCAATTTCCAGCCTGGTTTCGTTAGAAACATTACAACGAAACCATTAAGCCCTCAGAGTACATCTGAAGATTTCAGGCTGTATTTGGCGAATATGCAGCACTTACAAAACGCGTCTAGTGTTCTCACCCGTCAACAGTTGAAGGATTTGAATGATGTCTTTCAAAATGGGTATTCGAAGGTGAAATGTCTTAGTTCCAACGAGGGACAACACTGTTGCTCCGGACGAGTTGGAGAAGACATTGCAACAGAAAATCCCCAAATGGTGATTCCTGAGCCCGTGTTGTCTCAACCGTGTTCTGAATACCAGAAAATGTTGTTGAGGAACCTACACCAGGAATTTTGGGATATGCCCACAAACTTCCAGGAGAAACCTATAGTCTCAGGATCCCATCCGAAGAACAGATACAAGACCATTTTGCCAAACGAACATTCTAGGTTCATTTTGCGTGAGGAATCAGGTGGCAGTGAAGGATATATTAATGCCAATTTTATAAAGGTATGTAATTTTTGTCTTTGTTTCTTAGTTATAACAAGTCCCTTTTTGAAAATACTGCATTATATTTCCTCCCATATTTTAGGACTTGGTACTAGCAAGTTAGCAAGCATAGTAACAACATTTTTAAACACTTGCAATTATTTCTTATTCATTTGCACGAAGAAATTAATATGACTTTATGTTTAGAACGTCTTAATAAATCTCGACTATAGTAACAGTATTGTATTTTACGTTTCAGGGGCATGAATATACAAAAAACAGCTACATTGCAACTCAGGGGCCTCTCCAAAACACTATGTATGACTTTTGGCTGATGGTCCGCCAAAACAACAGCGATTTTGTGGCTCAGCGACCAACCAGCTCTGATCCTGTCATCCAAAAAATAATCATGTTAACAAATTTCTTTGAAAACAACAGACAAAAGTGCGAGAAATACTTCCCTTTAGAAGCCAACGAAGAGATTGTTATAGAAAACCCAGAAACGCCCGAAATAGGGGACGAAACGCAGCCGACAAGGTTTCGAATAAAAAATATGGGTATCATTAAAAAACTCGGGTACACGATTCGAAAACTGGACGTGCGATACGTGAAAAGTGATGATATCAGTGAAGAAAATAGTGATTGTAGTGAAAGTGTTGTTGTTTACCATTACTGGTTCCACAATTGGGCCGATCACAAGTGCCCTAAAGACGTAAACGCTTTATTGAACCTAAGCCTGGACGTTTTGAAGGACGAATTATATGATTTCTCAGCCAATTGTGACGAAAGTGATGATGTTAAGTGCAAATGTACTGACAGTCCTAAGCCCGATTCAAAGTTTGTGTTCCCTCCCCTCCAATCTCTGTCTCCTTGTCCAATGGAAATAAATGTTTCGTCTCCTTTGAATTTTTCCTCCGAAAACCTTTCTCCTCCTACTATAATACATTGTTCGGCTGGTATAGGCAGGACCGGTTGTCTGATAGCTATACTTAATGGCATAAAACAACTTACGAATGAGCAAAAAGTAGATGTCCTAGGTATTGTTTGCAATATGAGGTTGAACAGAGGCGGTATGGTTCAGAACTCGGAACAATATGAGCTTATTCATAAAGTTTTATGTTTATTCGAGCAGGCGTGCCTCTCTGAGTTATAGCTGGAAGTCTTTGGCAATGGTCATGCAAATTTCAAATAGGTTTCAAATTGAACATCCGGTGAAGTGAATCTGTAGGAATCTTAAAACAAATAGTTGGATAGATGGATTTTTTATCTGTGACTGCCTCTGAAATATAAGTAGATTTACTTTGTGGTAATTATTTAAATAACGTCATTGCTTCTATGCTTTCTAATGCGCATAGATCGATTAGTATACGTCGATCTTTTTGCAATTATTTATTATCTCATTAAAAATTACATTGGTGTATGCGCTTTGGAATTAGCAGGGTTATTTAAGTTAAAACGTTGGCGGGAAAGGCCATTTTGTATGAGCTTTGACATTGACACTTCAGAGCCATTTTTTTATTGGGCATTAGAATTAGCCTAGTTTTAATATAGATAGTATTTAAATAGGTAGGTATGTTTTGCACAAATCCTATGTTATTTAAGAGACTTGTTGTAATATTTTAGTTTAAAGTGACATTGATATTTATTATGCTAGGTAGAAAATATTATATTGATGTTATTATTTATTTTGTATTTTTTGATATTTGAATATTTAGTCATAAAATGTAAATATGTGTGTTTAATATCGGTGTATAGATGAATTTTTTGAAGTCGGGTGTAATTTGTGTTTTTGTAGAATTTAACATTGGTGATGCTTGACAATTTTTTCATATATCTACATACTGGGTTTTATATCAATACATAGCATAAAATAGTTTCTTTCCGCTGTTGTTTTCCCAATATAGTATGTTATATATATGACACAGCGAATTTTTATGTGTGTTTGGGGAGTGTTTATATTCAATCACGGGGAGCGGTTAGTCCCTAGTAACATTGTGTCAAACAAGTAAACTAAATATTTCTTTAAAGATGTATAAGTTTTAAATTCTACAAAATAGAGAAATGTCATTCTTTGGTGTTTATCCCCATTATAGATAAAAAGTAAAAATTCTAAGGAGAAAATGTGGATTGAAAGAATTGTCAGGCAACACTGTAAAATATTCTGTTTCACAATAGTATGATATTTTCGCATATTTATTTATACACACATACAGTATAGTACAAATATTTTTATGTAATCCAAAATCAAGAACAGTTATATCTTTAATAGAAACATACATTTAAAATAAAATATTTATGAATAATTTTTCATCTATTTTTATCATTTTTTTTTTTGCATTTCCATCAACAATTAGGTGTTTGACATCAAAATAAATGTAGAAAATATTTTTTTATAAATTACATACTTCATTATGATTTGAAATAATGTTTATAATGAAATAAACTCGATTCTGGCAACAAAATCTGCTGTCACGGAGCAATGGCAATTTAAAAATCTTATGCGGTCAACACTACTTACTGATTATGCGCAATTAGAGGTAGCCTGCAGTTTCGTTCATTTTTAAAGTTTTTTGGTAATATAATACACTATAATCATATAATAATTACGTTTAGAATTAGAACCACGATGTGGCAAATCCATTTCAACCTAGACAATTTGATCTACTTACATAGTCGCCACATTGCATCACTTCAAAAGGGTAATTTTTTTACAGTAACAACATTATTCAAAGTCACCCTATTAATACTTCATAATCTCAGAATGTATAACTGTTTTTTATTAGCATAGAATTAAACACTTTAAATCCTTCGATGCAATAATATATTCGATAGATAAAGTAGTAGGTTGGTGTTGCCCTCTTAAGATTTTAAAAATTGCCACCACAGCTAGTTTTCGAAACTAATACCTTTTGTAATTACTTTGAAATTTAAATATCATGGATTTATCCTATAAAAGATTCACAGTAGTGCTCAAACAATTGCCATCACTAAAAATCATCGTATATCGTGCAACACAATAAAATGCAATCTTTTATCCTCTGTATATTAAAGGGTGAGAATATTTTATTTGTATAAATAGAATAAACTTTTTCATTTCAAATTTTTATTTTATTTTTTCACCTTTTTATTTTGTTTCTGGCGGGGATTAACATATATATTTTTATGAATACCAGTAGGACATGATTAACATATTTTAATAAATTAAAAACTGCTTATGGGAACTCTCCCTCCCCAATGTGACGCACTGTTACGTTTTTCCCTCTCACCCCTCTAAACACTATATAAATAATAATAATAATAGATAATTTTTTTTTATAATATTCAAATAAAAATATGGGTTACGGTTAGTTTTATTAAACTAACGCATCGTAAAACACCCCTTCTCCCCCAAATGGGGCTACAAAATAACTGTGTTACTGTAATTGAATGTTCCCTATACATATTTTAAAAGGTTAATAATATTTTTCTTTCATTGACTGTCCCATAAGCTTATATTATGTCGTACGTCTATAATTTCACCCATTTTGAGTATTGACCATGAAGCCATATAAGTTCAAGGTAAGAAATAAAATATAATGGGGTTATTAATAGCGATTTATTTTTATTGCTCTACGAATAAATAAGCCTACTTAATTTTTTGTTGCCTTGAATTCGTCGAACGACAGATAATATGCAGCTTGCAAAAACTAGTACATGTACACAATTTTGTTTATATCCTGTAATTCTGTCAAATTATTTCCCGCCTTCTTTTCGTAGGTGAAACGGAAATATATATACATTTTTATTGCATTTGACGTTTTCATTTAGGGCGTAAGTATAGTTTTATGTTAATTTTATTTATTTAATAACGGCAGAGGGTTTTGTTGAAATATAACTTCGTTTATATTAAAATAGAATTTTTTTCTTAGTACGATAGTCTTTTGTTTTGGCCCGATTTATTATAAACAAAAAAGGCGGGATTTTCTGTTTTCGCACAGATAACATCGTATGTTTAAGAACTCAAAAGAGTTTCTATAAAAGATGAATTATTTAATATATTAAACTTTTATTTTACAGTAAATTCAATTATTTATTTGTGTAAATTTATTAATACACAGAATATTAAATAATATATTCATTACCTATAACTAACTATAGCCGACAGAATTTTATTTTTTGAACACTCAGCTATTTTTCACAACCAAAGATTTTTATATACTATACCTTATAGTCGTTTGTAAGAAATTGAAACGCTTTCAGTAATATTACAATACTATGCAGCACCCAGCACCTAACACATCTAGGTTTAGAAAGAGATCGCCTGGTAATTTTCGACTTTATATAGCGTTGTCTCTTTCGCACACTAAATGACGCGTGTCAGTCATGTGACATGTCCCAATAGATACCCAATGATATTATATTAAATAGATATGTTATAAGCGCAAAATTTTGAAGACGCAAAAACATCCTATTCAGGACGTCTTGCCGTGAGGTGATTGTTTGCCGGTGCATTCACGCAAAACTGACAAAAGTAACTATCTCTTTTTCTCTTGTTGGTTTTATCATTTATCTCCTTTATATCGTTTTCACTTGTATGCGTGCTGCAGCTGCTGTGCGGAACACTTTTCTCGGTTAATTTGTATAGGTATAACATATCTATTACATAATATCATTGTAGATACCGGACAGTTAGTTTATCGTGCAAGAGAGACAACGCTACTAGAAGTCGAAATTTGCGATAGTCTCTTTCCAAAGCCCGATGTCATCTATCGCTGGATACTGTACTAATAAAAGTATATTTCCTTACTAAAAATTTAAATTAAATTTATAGATCTATTTATATGTTATTTTATGTAAATAAAGTAATAGGTAATAAGCTTATATAATGAAAACAAGAACACCAAATTAGCTATAATGTTAATATCTAGGTTAATTTTTTAATATAATAATAAATAATTAATTAGTCATTTTACTTGTATAAATGTTTCTAGACGTAATAAATTCGGTACCTATTATTGTATCAATTTTGTTGTTTTATTTGAAACCTACTAGGTAAGAAAAGCCGGCAAATTACGAGTTCAATTTTCATACCAAAGGTTCCGTATGTAAAGTTTTTTAATTACCTACAACAAGGTTTCTAGGATCTGAAATCTATGGTATTTACGAAATCGCTTGCCTCTTGTACACCATTCATTTTTTTTATTTAGGAAACGAAATATACTTCTTCAGCAGGCATTAAATTTTATATGTAGGTATAGTAACC
>JADANM010006598.1:1142865-1154969 GCA_026213755.1 Eurema hecabe
GTAATATAATTAATTTCAATCAATGATTCTGCGTCGAATTTTCTAGGAAAGATATAAAAATTACACGTTGCCGCTTCCTTATTTGCGAGCGATCTTGAAAATTACGTTAATATAATTATTATCACATCTCTGCGTATGTTTGTTCGCCACTTAGAGGCGCGGTGCTAATTATGCTCATGTACTAGGGAAATATTTCGCACTAGCTAGTAAGCCACTATTAATGGTATAATAATAGTAATAATAATTTATTTCCATAATAAGGTGATTTACAAAATATTTTACCCAGGCTCCCAAGATAGTAAAGACTGTTTTTCAGGAGCCCGTTTCTTCCAAATCATTACACATATGCGGCACCGACAGAATTCCTTCAGATATTTACAATAGGTACTATATCTCTACATCTATCTATACATATAATAAAAACGTAACGAGTCGCTGTCTGTACATGGAAGATATACAGACAATAGAACCCAAAACAATGATTTTTGGAATTTTTGTCTGTTTGTTTGTGCATGCTAATCTCAGAAACTCAGAATCCTATCTAGATAAGGTTTTCAATGATAATATATTGTGTTAAGCTTCCCTTAACATTTAGTGTTTATTTCATGTCAATCGGTTGATAAATAAAAAAGTTATGGCAATTTAAAGAATCACGTTGAAGTTGCTGAACGTTTGTTGACGCGGGTTAGGCGGGTTAGGGGTAGGTCTTAAAACATGCTGCCACTTACAAAGCGAATTAATACAGTAAATTAAAGAAAAAAATATATGTACGGATGAAAACAATACAAATAACAACAATAATAATATCTAATATAATCTAAATAGTTATACAACAGTTGATAAAATACGTTGTACCAAATCAGAGTGTATAATGTGTATGTGTACTGATGTCTGATTTAGGTGTGTAGCTTTTGTAATGTGTGAAGAGTAAGTGTGGGTGTGTCGTTGTTGTCTAGGAGAGCCAGTAGTATGAAGTCCTTAAGTCAATTATAATAAATTTTTCATGTCATAGTAGTCGGGACTCGATAGTCAATCGTCTGACTTTATTTGGCAGTTGGTATTAACCGACTTCAAAAACAGAGGTTACTCAATTCGACCGTATGTATTTTTTTTTTATGTTTGTTCGCCGATAACTTCGTCGTTTATGAACCGATTTTGATGATATCAGCAGACTTCAAAATTATGAAAATGCGCATTACTTTGAGGGAAGCAAATTTATTTTTTGCTTTTTAGCTTGTAGTCGGTTTAATTTTTGTTAAAAATTATTTTATACGCTATATATGTTTTTATATTTACTAATTGTGTTGTAGAGTATAGGCGTTATGAATTCGTATTGTCTATGTGCAAATTTCGTGTAGGGACTGTAACAGGGAGGTTTCTTAACTTTTTAAAAACATAAATTACTCTTCTAATTTAAGACGTTTATCTGATCTGTGGGAACCAGTTAATTTTATCATCTATTATAATAAGTATAATAGGTATAAGAACTAACTTCAAAATTAACGAAATCTTTTATTTTCGGAATAAGATATTTTTATTGCAGCAAAAATTATTATATTATCTTATTATTAAATAAATTCATCGCAGTAAAATACAGAAATTTAATTTTTAAACATGTCTTAGATTTAAAGTTCTTCGCAAATTTTAAAAACACAAGTGATATTCAATCTTTAATCCACTTCAAATGTAAGGTACAATTGAAGTTAAGTTAAGTTAGTTTTTAATATATGAAGGGGTGAGACGAGCTGGAGCTTACTCCACTCTTAAGAAACCTGACTCCTGATGGTAAGAGAAACGCCTGCCCATAACCAATGTAGATATACGTTGTTATATGATACAAAATTCTACTTAGTGTTAAAGGAAAAATCAGTAAAAAATCTACTAAATAGACGTATATATATAAATAAAGAGGCAGTACACAAAAACAAAATCACCGAAATAGACATTATTAGTTTTCTACTAAATACCTAACACAGTAGACAGAAAAAACTATTCTAACATTACACATGGGAAAATGTGTCTTTATGTTTGTCTTTCTTTCACGGAAAAACGGCTGGACCTATTTAGTTGAAATTTGGTATGTAGATAGCTGATACCCTGGATTAAAACTTAGGATACTTTTTACTCCGGTATTGCCCCGGGAACGGGAACTACGCGGGTAAAACTGCGGGGAGCGGCTTGTTTAATAGATTCAGCAGTCTAAACAAACTCCTTAAGACATTTATCAAGTAACCTTTGAATCAGGACCGATCGAAATGCAATTAACATTTAAACAACAGCTGTAATTATCATTTCTCCAACATAATGTTACATAATTGGCCATGAACGAACCTTGGCTTGCCAAATACTATCGTACGCGTACGGTCCTACGTCACTTCATAGTATACAACATAGTATACAAGATAGTATACACATTATGGGAAAGGTATGTTTCATCCTAATTATTATACAATAATATAGATATAAATTATAATATTTTCAGTCTATGCGTCCGTGACACTTCAGGTGTCAAGAGTCAAGACATTGTAAAAACTATATTGGGGGTCGATGTTTGGCTGTGGTATTGAAAGCACGTGTTGCTGATTGCCACAGCCAAATATCGACCCTGAAACTTGTATTATCTATAGATACTCAACTAGACATTGGCAAAATTGTGGTAACTGGAACCTATCAAAATTAAACTTCTAGTTACGATTACGTATTATATATATATCATAGTTTATATGAAAGTACACGCGGACGGAGTCGCGTGCAACAGCTAGTACATACATAAATGCGGGTAAAACCGGGTCTCGGCAAGTAATATTATAATCTTGAAAGCGTCTGACTACGTACGGAACTTGAATACTGTTTTAACCAAAAACTAATCCGTTGATTTAGCTGAAATTTTGAATTCAAATAGTTTAGAACCTGGATAAACACTTAGGATACTAATTTACCCCGGTATTCTCTCAGAGACTGGCTAAAACTGCGAGGAGAATCGAATACACTTTATTTACAACAAGCTGAC
The DNA here is from genome assembly GCA_026213755.1 of Eurema hecabe. NCBI lineage: Eukaryota > Metazoa > Arthropoda > Insecta > Lepidoptera > Pieridae > Terias > Terias hecabe. The sequence continues at coordinate 1,145,876 of JADANM010006598.1, forward strand.
CCGTGCCCACTTCGTTGGGCATAATGTTAATTATACTTTTTGTTTTTTTATAATTAGTCTATGACACTCAGCATTAATGTGGCTTTCTATTGATGAAAGAATTTTTAAAATCAGTTTTGTAGATCTCAAGATTAACCCTCACAACTTAACAAGCACACAAACTTGACTTCTTTATAATATTAGTATAGATTATTAACAATTCGTAATGACGTAATTTTCATATTTTAAGCGCAGTGCATTGTATTCTTATTTTATTGTTTAAAATAAATAAACAAGGAAGGATAAACAATAACATTCCATTGACGCAATAAGCTTTTACTGATTTTTTTCGAAATAAGAAATGAATTTTTTAAATTATTAATTTAAATTTAGCTACGGTTTAAAGTTTTTAAGATGTTTATAGGAGGGTCTCATTAACTTGTATGTGAAACTTCATCTTCATGCATTCCGACATTCCATAGTTTTTACGTGAGAGACTAACAAACATTATCACAAAATTTCGTGTTTATAACTTTTATTACCCGTATTTATATATCTATACTAATATTATAAAGAAATAAAGTTTGTGTGTTTGTTAAATTGTATGGGGTAATCTCGATCTACTGAACCGATTTCAAAAATTCTTTCACCAATAGAAAGCCACATTATTGCTGAGTGTCATAGGCTATATAGAAAAGGACTGTTAACATTATGCCCAACGAAGTGGGTGGGTCCGCTAGTTTATTATGTAACACATTTTTTTTACCAAAAAAGTGTGTAATACTTTATTTATTTTACAATCTAGCCTATTGAATAACTAGAAAATTACATTTAACCTAAATTACTACATAAACATAAATCTAAGAACGTGTCCAGTAACTTTTGTCTTAGTTATACTTAGTTTTTGTTACCTAATTAAGGCCAGGACACTTTGTTCATGTGTTCTTTGTACTATTTGTATTATACACATAAACCTTTCTCTTGAATCATTTTAACTGATAAAAAAAAACACGAACATCGGTTGTGTAGTTTAAAGATTTAAGCATACACAGGGATAAACTTAAGACAGAAAGCGACGTTCTTTTATACTTTGTAAAGATTATATATATGTTAATTCGTATGTCACTCCCGAGCCCCGATCACCAAGAAATTAGTCGCCAAATACTATCGTCTGATTCGTATTAAGTCCACCAAATAAGGTTCACTCGCAATAATTCAAATTGCAAGAGAAATGTGATCGGAATTACAATTATTTGTTAGCCTTGCGAACAAACGATTCAAGATTATTAATTATAGCCACTTTCGACACACTTGGTAATTGATTATTTCAAAATATACACAACTATTGACCAGCCCCGGCTTCGCATGCATTTAAGCATGTATTATGTACACGTATACCTTCCTCTTGAATCACTATCTATACTAATACTGATGTTTGAACGCGCTAATCTCAGGATCTACTGGTTCGAATTGACAAATTCTTTTTTATTGAATTGACCATTTATCGAGGAAGGCTTTAGGCTACATAACATCAAGCTGCGACTAATAGAAGCGAAGATATAATGGAAAATATGGAAAATACGGGGAAAATTATTCATCTTTGAGGGCTTCCTTTGCGTGCGCTGCGAAAACGGTTCAAGATACAAAAATAATATAATGAAAGAATTATTCCTCTTTAAATGATCTAAAAAAAAGTCCGCGACAGTATATGTCTAGCTTCTAAGATTGATTCACTATAACATAATAAAAGAAATAGATCCGACGGGGACGAAGTCGCGAGCAACAGCTAGTCATTAGGTACATAGAACGAGTATAAAACAAAGTCGCTATCGCTGTCTGTCTGTCCCTATGCGTTTGCAATATACGCTTATTTACGACATCGCATTAGACCTCTGAATGTATTAGTCTTTCTCTACTATATTATGCATGTATTATACATATAAACATTCCCTAATAATATCTCTCTATCTATTAAAAAAAACTGCATGAAAATCCGTTGCGTAGTTATAAAGATTTAAGCATACATAGGGACAGACAGACAGCGACTTTGTTTTATTATGTAGATAGTGTTAATAATGTTGGTGTAAAAATTTGTGTTTGGATGTTGGTTTAAGTTTTACGCAAAAACTAGTTGGATTTGATTTTTGACGTGCAGTTATACAAGTTAGTGGATTTTTTTTTACGGGGGGAAATCTCTTACGGATACCGCGTCCTCGTCGGGGGAGAAAGAGGCAGTTAAGTCGGACTCGTCTTTAGTTATATTAGACCCTTGATTAACACATGGGATGCTTTTTATCCCGTTATTGCGGCGAAAACAGATGTTACACGGGTAAATACAAAAATTTATAACGATTGCAATAATCGAGATTAATGCATTATTCTTATTACGATGTTTTTAACACGTGACGGCGAACGTGCATACAAATAAACTATTAATTATAAATGATAAATTGCAATTTAATGTATACTAATATTATTTATAAGCATAGAATAATAACACCTAGAAGCGCAGCACGCAAAGTGAAGCCATTTCAAAGTAGACAATTTTGTCTACCTACATAGATCGCATCGCATCGAAATTCGTAGATTTTATTTTTTTTAATATTTATATAGTTAAATTTCTCATAACAGCAACACTATCGGTGGGCTTGTGTGCGTGTCATCGAGTATAAGAACGTGCTGTTAACACCTACATATATACAGTTTTGGCTTCACTTATGGCGGACCGATTATTTAGAGACTATCAGTCTATGCGTTATACGTCTATAAAAAACTATCCAAGTCATGGATAATGTTATTGTCAGAGCTACGTCATGTATGCTAATACTAACAGTATGTTTGTCTATGTATAACCATTAAAATGACGTATCGCTCTTGGCCAAGTTTACATTTCTATCGGAATGTGACTGTTTTTTATTACTTGCTTACTTCTGCTTAGTTTGACATTGTTAGAAACTTGTATACGCATCTTTCTGTTTGGTATAGAGTTCGAAGGTGGAAAATCTTAAGGCAAGGAATTCGTATATTTTGAAAATATGTAAAGTTCTTATTTAAATCTGATTGGCATAAAGATTAATATGATCAGTATTTCAGTATAGTTTGTTAAATGCTAGTAATATTGATGACCCATATTCTTTTCAAAATGGGCCTGTAGTCTATAAGTCTTTTAGCAATTATTTAATTAAATAGCAACTATCAGAGTTTCTTGCCGGTTCTTTGTAGAAACTGCCTTCCGAACCGGTGGTAAATGTTTTGTAATACCATGACGATACAAGTGTTACTATATGTAGCTTAGTTGTATTAAGTTATTTTTGACTTTGATTTAGAAATGCTGAAGGACAAAAACTTATGAAATAGAAAAACTTAAAAACTTATAGAAAATTTCCCCGGGGGAACGGGTATCCGAAAGAAGTCTTCGAAAAAAAGGTTAGTTTTTGCATCATTATAAAAAAAACTTAATTACTCAACTTTGATAAAAATAGATCTGAGTAAGCAAATTTTTTATAATGAATCAAAAACTTAGATCTACTCTACCAACTAATTAAGTGGGTAGTACTACAATGCGTCTAAACGTGTACCGCTATATTGGAGAACGTATCGCATTGACAATAAGGCTAATAGTTGAACCGCTGCATTACAAAACGGCCCTGTTTTTCAAAACGGCTAGCCGTAATATATATTCCGCCTGCGACATATATATAGGTACTCTCGAAAAAATATCATAAGCGCGATTCAGAATTCGGCGCATTATTAGCAGCAGGTTGACGGCTCACCAGTGGGAAGGTAGTAGGTACACATTGACGCCATTGACAGTTTACCGTCAAAACGTGACGTTATTTGCTCACTTCACAATCCTAAGTGGTTCGCGACGCGCACGAAATTAAATACAAAACATTTTTATCTATTAAATTATTGAATCTTATGTCAGTATCCTTTTTGGAGGTTCGCAAATATTGACAAAATTACAAGTATTGGTAAATATTGTGTACAGCGCCATCTATTGGAATGTTAATGTAGTTCTTTTGTTGAAGTTGAAGTCGGTTAAATATACGTATGTATTACTTTGTGCTAAGTAAATTTCTTTTTCTTTAGTTTAAAGTTTTTTTTTTCTAGAAGTCGTTTTTCTATTTAAAGAAATGTTATTATAAAAACATATATTAATTAATCAATAGTTAATCACGTGCTATTTTTAAGGAAATCTTGATTTTAATCAAATTAAACATACATTGCGGTCATGGGTCGTTTTAATACAATCAATATCACATGTCATACATAAGCATAGACGTATAACACATAGACTGATAGTCCCTTAATAATCGGTCCGCCGTAAGTGAAGCCAAAACTGTAAATATGTAGGTGTTAACAGCACGTTCTTATACTCGATGACACGCACACAAGCCTACCGATAATGTTACTACTGTAATAAATTAACCCTATAAATTTAGAAAAATTTAAGTCCATTGAAAACTTACCAATATTTATGCGAAGCACTGCGGCGACGATCTATGTAAGTAGACAAAATTGTCTACTTTGAAATGGCTTCACATTGCGTGTTCATATTGCGATTCTAGTGTTTTTATTCTATGTTATACATATTGAATTATTATTACTCACAACGCCACGAGTGTCACTCGTTTAAAATACACATTAATATCTTATGTCACCATTCGTCGCCTTCATTATGACATCCGCGAGAATCGAATCTATGTTAAAATGTGTTGTGTGGAGACACTTTTTTAACAATGATGTTATATAATAGATTTTCTTTTAATAACATGAAAAGGGGTGACGAGCTGGACGCACTCCTGATGATAAGCGTAACGCCAGCCCATAGCCAATGCAGTGCTACCCGGAACTTTACTATAAAGCTTTGGTATATTATATAATAGATATGTTATACCCATACAAATAAATCGAAAAAAGTGTTCCGTCGCTAGATACGTATATACAAATTTTTCTTTCGTAAATACATACAATGCATAACAACATCCCCGAAAAATACAAATTAATGGTTCAACAAAAACTAACATTCGTTTAACCTAACAAAAATCGCATTCGTAATTTTAGATATTTTTAAGATATAAAATCGATGTTCTTGATATTTAAAATTGTTTACATGTGTATACAACGATCGGACAGCCATTTCAAACAAACGTATCCACAAACAGATCGAGTATTTGCTTAATCAAGTGCATTTTGATGAAGTCATAATATGCAGTTACAAAAAGTCAGTCGAAAATTCACACTATTTTATTCTGATACTAGCTGTGCCCGCGACTTCGCCCGCGTAGAAAAGTGACTTTGGGCAGCATGTTTTAAAATGCCTAACCCGCGCCAATAAGCGTTCAGCAAGTTCAACGTGATTCTTTAAATTGCCATAACTTTTTTATTTATCAACCGATTGACATGAAATAAACACTAAATGTTAAGTGAAGCTTACCACAATATAAAATTGAAAACCCAATCTAGATAGGATAAGCCGTTTCTGAGATTAGCGTGCACGAACAAACAGACAAAAATTCCAAAAATCATTGTTTTGGGTTCTATTGCGTTAATAAAGGTCTCGTATAATATTTTTTCTCATATATCTTCCATGTACAGACAGCGACTCGTTACGTTTTTATTATATGTATAGATGTATAGATATAGATTATAAAAGGCCGTCTGCGTCGACTTTTATATTAGCTTTGAGCCCCCCCCTCTTATAAAGTTTTCATAAGTTTTAAGATGTATTCTACTATTCGGGGCGGAGACAAATCCAACGAAATAAAAACCAAGAAAATTGTTTTAGCCAATCTCGAGCTATAAGTGTTGTTGCCCCGAGTATCTTAGTGGTATTTTTCTATTTTGACAAAGCAAATATACGGGTATTATATTTTGTTATTACCTAAGACATGAACAGGGCCGCGCCGTCCATATGTGCGAAGTGTGCGGCGCCAAGACAATACCTGGGCCACCTAAATTACGCGTCACGAATCTCTAGCGCTGAACGAAACCTGCGCAGAAGTCAAAAATAAGGTATCGAGGTAGCGGCGCGGCGCGCGGGGCGCGTTATCGTCGGGTGCGCGAGCGTTGATTGGTTGTCCCAGTCGTGTTGTCTTTCTCGCACCAATACGTTAATTACGAGCGCGATTCTACCGATGCGCAGCTATTCTCGTCAATCGCTAAACATAAATGACGCGTACTATAAGTAGGTACAATAGGAGGAACAAAGGTCTTGTAAACAACAAAACATAATTAATATATTAAGCTTATTGAACACGTCTCTTAATATTTATAATATTCTTTGAATAATAAATTAGTTTTTTTATGGAGATTCCTTAAAAAAGAGGAGCTTCATAGGATCTGCAGACAGGCGCTACCGGGGGTTATCGCGGCCCTGGACATGAACTTATTCTTTCATACCTTGTCGTAATGCTTAATAGATAAAATAGTTTTAATAAGACGATACATGTCCCAATGACATTATATAATATATATTTTATACCCATACAAATCAACCGAAAACCGTGTTCCGCACAGCGGCGGCAGCACACATTCATACAAGTCAAAACGATAGAAAGAGATAAATGAAAAACCCTACAAAAAAAAGAAATAGTTTTGTCAGTTGCGCGTGAATGTACCGGCAACCAATCACCTAAAGGTAAGACGTCCTAATAAGGATCTTTTTGAATCTTCAAAATTTTGCGCTTATAACATATCTATTTAATATAACATCATTGACTTGTCCTTACTTAGAGTGCTTGTAAGTATTTATTTACGTTAAGTAAAGCAAGTGTGTGAACAAAACTTAACTGCGCATCTTAGCAATGTATTATGGGTTCTTTGTGTTAAGCGAAAACATTTACCAATTATATTAGTAAGAAAGAATGGTAGTGTGTTGCCAGCTTTTAAAATCAAGAAAAGCACTAACAAATATTTAAATGCTGAGAAATTCTGATTAAAAGTTATTTACTTTAGGAAAAGAGTACCTATACATTTTCGAAAGTTAAGTTCTTCACGAATTATCTAAATATATGTAATTCAAAGGTGACCGACTGACATAGTGATCTATCAACGCACAGCCCAAACCACTGGACGGATCGGGCTGAAATTTGCCATGCAGGTAGATGTTATGTCGTAGGCATCCGCTAAGAAAGGAATTCCCGAAATTCCCGCGGGAACGGTAATTAGCGGGAAAATCATTTTGTATGAAAAATCTAAACCGCTTAAGTTAGGCGCTTGAAATTTGGCATGTAGGTACCTTAGTAAACTTAAAGGTTATTTGCGACAGGATATTGCAAAATTCCCACGGAAATGCGAGAAAGTGGGAAAAAACATTTGTGTAAAAAAAATCTAGGAAAAGAGGATTATAAGGGAGGGAAGGGGTGTCAAAGTTTATATGAAAGTCCACGCGGATGGAGTCGCGGGCAACAGCTAGTTAAAAATAAAGGTTTTAACCAAAGAGAATAAAAAACATAGAAAATTGAATAATAACTTCTATAACCCGAAAGTGAAGCCATTTCAAAGTAGACATTCTTGTCTACTTACATAGATCGTCGCCGCAATAGATTAAAATGTTTCCAAATTTATAGGATAAATTTCTGACAGCAGCAACATTATCGGCAGACTTGTGTGTGTGTCATCGAGTATAAGAACGTGCTGTTAACACCTACATATATTCAGTTTTAGCTTCACTTACGGCGGACCGATTATTAAGGGACTTATCAGTCTATGCGTTATACGTCTATAATTAATCATTACGATTAATACGTAATTATTAACATTGTCGATAAGGCTTTTATTATGAAGGTAATTGATGAATCACTCGTTAATTTAGGTCAAGGTGCCAGTAGTATTTCCTGATTTGCAGTGCAATTATATTGCAATTACTAATTTATTTCAATAATTATTTTATCGATAAATAAAACACTAGTCTCGATACCTGGTTTCGCACGGAATAAATAAGATCGGGTACGATTAATCCGATTATAAGGTAAACATCGCGTATATATTGTATATATTATTCAAAACATAATAGATAAACAACATTTTCAATTAAATAAATACCTAATTGTTTTTAATGACCATTCAAAAAATTAAAAATGGACACACATTTTCAAAATAATATTGTAGAAGTCAAATATATCTTTCTTCAACTACCTAGGCTACATATAATTTGGTAAAAACACCTGATCCATGACTTTTTTTTATAATTAGCAGACCCGTGCCCACTCGTTGGGCATAATATTTATTATCCTTTTCAGTTTTATAGATAGCCTATGACAGTGAGCAATAATGTGGCTTTCTATTGGTGAATTCATTTTTAAAATCGTTTCAGTAGATCCCGAGATTACCCCTAACAATTTAACAAACACACAAACTTCACACCTTCATAATATTAGTAGGTATAGCTTTCTTGTCAAAGTCAAAAGTATCTTTATTCAATTAGGCTACATAGAGTAACACTTTGAATCGTCATAGTATTACAAAACATTTACCACCGGTTCGAAAGGCAGTTTCTACAGAGTCTCTTAACTCTGATAGTTAATCATTTAAAATAAAGAGATACGATATTAATTTAATGTGTAATGTAACAAAAACCATTACAATATTTATACATGAAAAGGGTCACCGTTTTGCAAGCTTTAAACAACAATATTCCAAGGGTTTTTGTCTTCAATATTTCTCTTTCCATTATCTGTTCCTATGTATCTTTAAAACTACGCAACAGATTTTCTTGCTGTATTTTTTAATAGATAGAGTGATTCAAGAGAAAGGTTTATATGTATAATATATGCATAATATATGCTCGTATTATAATACTATTCGCTAACCGCTTTCTTGCTCCGCTGTGATGCTACATTTAGGTACTTTATTTATTTACTAGCTGTGCCAGCGACTTCGCCCACGTAGAAAAGTGACTTTGGGCAGTATTTTTGAAAATGCCTAACCCGCGCCAACAAACGTTCAGCAAGTTCAACGTGATTCTTTAAATTGCCATAACTTTTTTGTTTATCACCCGATTGACATGAATTAAACACTAAACATTAGATTTAATGAAAAAAAATCTTTGATTCAAATTTTTATTTCGTTACAGATAAAACAAATTCAAAATGGTGGCTCGCCCGCGCTC
>JADANM010006598.1:1155069-1171139 GCA_026213755.1 Eurema hecabe
AAAACTTATGAAATAGAAAAACTTAAAAACTTATAGAAAATTTCCCCAGGGGGAACGGGTATCCGAAAGAAGTCTTCGAAAAAAAGGTTAGTTTTTGCATCATTATAAAAAAACTTAATTACTTAACTTTGATAAAAATAGAGCTGAGTAAGCAAGTTTTTTTATAATGAATCAAAACTTAGATCTAATCTACCTACTAATTAAGTAGGTTACTAGTAGTACAATGCGGCTAAACGTGTACCGCTATATTGGGGAACGTATCGCAAAGACAATACGGCTAATCGTTGAACCGCCGCATTACAAAACGGCCCTGTTTTTCAAAACGGCTAGCCGTAATATATATTCCGCCTGCGACATATATGTAGGTACTCTCGAAAAAATATCATAAGCGCGATTCAGAATTCGGCACATTATTAGCAGCAGGTTGACGGTTCACCAGTGGGTAGGTAGTAGGTACACATTGACGCCATTGACAGTTTACCGTCAAAACGTGACGATATTTGCTCACTTCACACTCCTAAGTGGTTCGCGACGCGCACGAAATTGAATACAAAACATTATTATCTATTAAATTATTGAATCTTATGTCAGTATCCTTTTTGGAGGTTCGCAAATATTGACAAAATTACAAGTTCTGGTAAATATTGTGTACAGCGCCATCTATTGGCATGTAAATGTAGTTCTTTTGTTGAAGTTGAAGTCGGTTAAATATACGTATTACTTTGTGCCCAGTAAATTTGTTTATTTGCTTTTTAGTTTAAAGTTTTTCCTGAAGTCGTTTTTCTATTTAAAGAAATGTTGTTATAAAAACATACATTTATTAATCAATATTTTAATCACGTGCTTTTTTTTAAGGAAATCTTGATTTTTAATCAAATTAAACATACATTACGGTCATGGGTCGTTTTAATACAATCAATATCACATGTCATACATTAGCATAGACGTATAACACATAGACTGATAGTCCCTTAATAATCGGTCCGCCGTAAGTGAAGCCAAAACTGTATATATGTAGGTGTTAATAGCACGTTCTTATACTCGATGACACGCACACAAGCCCACCGATAATGTTGCTACTGTAATAAATTAACCCTATAAATGTGGAAAAATTTAAATCAATTGAAAACTAACGAATTTTTATGCGATGCACTGCGGCGACGATCTATGTAAGTAGACAAAATTGTCTACTTTGATTGGCTTCACATTGCGTGTTCATATTGCGATTCTAGTGTTTTTATTCTATGTTATACATATTGAATTATTATTACTTACAACGCCACGAGTGTCACTCGTTTAAAATACACATTAATATCTTATGTCACCATTCGTCGTCTTCATTAAGACATCCGCGAGAATCAAATCTATGTTAAAATGTGTTGTGTAGAGACACTTTTTTAACAATGATATTACATAATAGATTTTTTTTAATACTATGAAAAGGGGAGACGAGCTGGACGCACTCCTGATGGTAAGCGTAACGCCAGCCCATAGCCAATGCAGTGCTACCCGGAACTTTGCTATATCTAAAGCTTTGGTATATTATATAATAGATATGTTATACCCATACAAATAAATCGAAAAAAGCGTTCCGTCGCTAGATACATATACAAATTTTTCTTTCGTAAATACATACAATACATAACAACATCCCCGAAAAATACAAATTAATGGTTCAACAAAAACTAACATTCGTTTAATCTAAAAAAAATCGCATTCTTAAATTTAGATATTTTTAAGATATAAAATCGATGTTCTTGATATTTAAAATTGTTTACATGTGTATACAGTACAACGAACGGACAGCCATTTCAAACAAATGTATAGACAAACAGATCGAGTATTTGCTTAATCAAGTGCATGTTGATGAAGTCATAATATGCAGTTACAAAAAGTCAGTCGAAAATTCACACTATTTTATTCTAATACTAGCTGTGCCCGCGACTTCGCCCGCGTAGAAAAGTGACTTTGGGCAGCATGTTTTAAAATGCCTAACCCGCGCCAATAAGCGTTCAGCAAGTTCAACGTAATTCTTAAAATTGCCATAACTTTTTTATTTATCAACCGATTGACATGAAATAAACACTAAATGTTAAGTGAAGCTTACCACAATATAAAATTGAAAACCCCATCTAGATAGGATAAGCAGTTTCTGAGTTTAGTGTGCATAAACAAACAGAAAAAAATTCTAAAAATCATTGTTTTGGATTCTTTTGCGTTATTAAAGGTCTCGTATAATATTTTTTCTCATATATCTTCCATGTACAGACAGCGACTCGTTACGTTTTTATTATATGTATAGATGTATAGATATAGATTATAAAAGGCCGTCTGCGTCGACTTTTTTATTAGCTATGAGAGCCCCCCCCCTTATAAAGTTTTCATAAGTTTTAAGATGTATTCTCTATTCAGACGGAGACAAATCCAACGAATTAAAAACCAAGAAAATTGTTTTAGCCGACCTCGAGTTATAAGTGTTGTTGCCCCGAGCATCTAAGTGGTAAATTTCTATTTTGACAAAGCATTACATTTTGTTATTACCTGAGAGATGAACTTATTCTTTCATACCTTGTCGTAATGCTTAATAGATAAAATAGTTTTAATAAGACGAAATATTTCCCAATGACATTATATAATAGATATGTTATACCCATACAAATCAACCGAAAACCGTGTTCCGCACAGCAGCGGCAGCACACATACATACAAGTCAAAACGATAGAAAGAGATAAATAAAAAACCCAACAAAAAAAGAAATAGTTTTGTCAGTTTCGCGTGAATGTACCGGCAACCAATCACCTAAAGGTAAGACGTCCTAATAAGGATCTTTTTGAATCTTCAAAAATTTGCGTTTATAACATATCTATTTAATATAACATCATTGACTTGTCCTTACTTAGAGTGCTTGTAAGTATTTATTTACGTTAAGTAAAGCAAGTGTGTGAACAAAACTTAACTGCGCATCTTGGCAATGTATTATGGGTTCTTTGTGTTAAGCGAAAACATTTACCAATTATATTAGTAACGCTAGAAAGATTGGTAATGTGTTGCCAGCTTTTAAAATTAAGAAAAGCAAACTAAAAGCAAAAATTTAAATGCCGAGAAATTCTGATTAAAAGTTTTTTACTATAGGAAAATACATTTCCTAAAGTTAAGTTCTTCACGAATTATTAAAAATGAAGGTTTTTACCAAAGAGAATAAAAAAGATAGAACATTGAATAATAACTTCTATAACCCGAAAGTGAAGCCATTTCAATGTAGACATTTTTGTCTACTTACATAGATCCTCGCCGCAGTAGATTAAAATGTTTCCAAACTTATAGGGTAAATTTCTTATAGCAGCAACATTATCGGTGGGCTTGTGTGCGTGTCATCGAGTATAAGAACGTGCTGTTAACACCTACATATATACAGTTTTGGCTTCATTTACCGCGGACCGATTAATAAGGGACTATCAGTCTATGCGTTATACGTCTATAATTAATCATTACGATTAATACGTAATTATTAACATTGTCGATAAGGCTTTTATTATGAAGGTAATTGATGAATCACTCGTTAATTTAGGTCAAGGTGCCAGTAGTGTTTCCTGATTTGCAGTGCAATTATATTGCAATTACTAATTTATTTCAATAATTATTTTATCGATAAATAAAACACTAGTCTCGCTTCCAGGTTTCGCACGGTGTAAATTAGCTTGGGTAGGATTAATTCGATTATAAGGTTAACACTGCGTAGGTATATGTTATTTAAAACATAATAGATAAACACAATTTTCAATCAAATAAATACCTAATTCTTTTAAATGGCCATTCAAAAACATGAAAATGGACACATATTTTTAATACAGCATTTTATGTTTAACATTAAAACGATATTGTAGAAGTCAAGTCTTTATTCAACTAGGCTACATATAATTTGGTAAAAACACTATTTTAATACTTTACTAGCTGACCCGTGCCCGCTTCGTTGGGCATAATATTTATTATCCTTTTCGGTTTTATAGATAGCCTATGACAGTGAGCAATAATGTGGCTTTCTATTGGTGAATTAATTTTTAAAATCGTTTCAGTAGATCCCGAGATTACCCCTAACAATTTAACAAACACAAAAACTTCACACCTTCATAATATTAGTAGGTATAGCTTTCTTGTCAAAGTCAAAAGTATCTTTATTCAATTAGGCTACATAAAGTAACACTTTTGAATCGTCATCGTATTACAAAACATTTACCACCGGTTCGGAAGGCAGTTTCTACAGAGTCTCTTAACTCTGATAGCTAATCATTTAAAATAAAAAGATACGATAATAATTTAATGTGGAATATAACAAAAACCATTACAATATTTAAACATGAAAAGGGTCACCGTTTTGCAAGCTTTAAACAACAATATTCCAAGGGTTTTTGTCTTCAATATTTCTCTTTCTATTATCTGTCCCTATGTATGCTTAGATCTTTAAAACTACGCAACGGATTTTCTTGCAGCATTTTTAATAGATAGAGTGATTCAAGAGGAAGGTTTATATGCATAATACATGCATGATATATGCTAGTATTATAATTAAATCTTTGATTGAAATTTTTATTTCGTTACAGATAAAACAAATTCAAAATGGTGGCTCGCCCGCGCTCTCCGCAAGGCGCTACAATCCCTCAATTCTACGCCGGCCGATCACTTTTTATTACTGGATCTACAGGGTTTATGGGAAAGGTATGTTTCATTGTAATTATTATAAAATAATTAAGATATCAATTATATTTTCAGTCTGTCCGTCCGTGACGCTTGAGGTGTCAAGACATTGTAAAAACTATATCTCTATTAAAGCCTGGAATCTGTCAAAATTAAACTTCTAGTTACGATGACGTAGACCTATATAACAAGAATACACTAATAAATAGTTAATAGATATGTTATACACCAACAAATCAAACGAAAAAAGTGTTCCGCACAGCGGCAGCACACATACACAAGCCAAAACGATAGAAAAGAGATATGTGATAAAACCTACAAGATTTAACTTTTTAAAAAAATAAAACCGACTTCATGATAATACCTATTCAACAAAAAAACTATCGTTCAAATTGGTTCATAATCGGCGGAGATATTACGTATAAAAAAGTTCATCACCAATTTTCCACCCTTGGGGGTTGTTTTATAGGACCACCCTTGAGGCATAACCTATACGCCGAAATAAGATTTGTTCAAATTGGTTTATAATTGGCAGAGTTATCGCGTAACAAACATAGAAAAAAAACATACGGGTCGAATTGAGAACTTCCTCCTTTTTGACGTCGGTTGAAAAGAGAGATTGTTTTGTCAGTTGCGCGTGAATGCACTGGCAACTAATCACCTAAAGGTAATTCGTCTTAATTAGGATATTTTTGCGTCTTCAAAATTTTGCGCTTTAAATAACATATCTATGTAGGTAACAGTGGCGGGGCAAGACCTAAATTTGATGTGGGCAAAACAGATTTCGCGAGGCCCTGTTCTGTGGCGACTTGAAGACGGATTTTATATAAAAAAAAACTCTGCAAGTTTTTATTCATAAAATACAAAATAAGTAGATAATATTACGATATTTATTAATAAAAAATACATATCGTAAATGAATGGAAATGACGGTACCAATAAATTAAATATCGGCTTTCAAAAGATGCTTCCAGTCCAAAAAAAAACCATATGCATATACTTATTTATGCAATCAGGACAGCAGTCAGGACCTAATTTTATCATCTTAAATATTTTCTTCATGCTATATATAGGGGTCGATGATGTATGGATCGGTAAAATATCATGTTAACATAATTAATTTAAAATATTGTCAGTTTTTGATTTCTTGATACAGTGATTATTTTTATAGGGCTAATATACATTTAATTTAAAAATTTTATGCATTGCTTAAATTTTTTTGATGCGCGAGGCCCCTTGTACCGCGAGGCCGTAGGCGGTGGCCCACGTCGCCCACGCCTTACGCCGCCACTGGTAGGTAATATAATATCAATGCCTATAACAAAAATATTTTGATACTCATACGACTAGATATCATCATTATTACATAGTATAAAACAATGTCGCTTTCGTCTGTCTGTCCCTATGTATGTTCAAATCTTTATAATTACGCAACCGATTTTCAACCACTTCTTTCGATAAAGTGATTCAAGAAGAAGGTTAATGAGTATTTTTAAATACATGCATAAATGCGGGCAAACCGCGGGACGCTGTTAGTTTAGTATAATTCCTGTTGGCCTAGAAAGCTGTTTTTCGTAAATCAAAATCATATTTAAACGATTTTAAAATCTTGAATCATTCCTTAAAAGGTTTATTAAGGTAACCTTCGATGTAAGAAGTCATTATATGTACGACACTTCCCGTTCACCTAGAAATAAATATTTTGATTTTTGGCTTATGCCAATATCATACAGTGTCAAAAAACTAGTGTCCGATTTGTAAATATGTTTATATTTAACGGTAGTAGGTCCTTATTAATTTTCCCTATTGTTAAACTTAGTAAAATAGCAACATTAACATTGCTACACCGCCTGAGATGCGAGAGAGGGAGAAAGAATTATTGTCAACTGATGCCGAACATAAGGGTCATTGTAGTTGTGTTGCCAGTATTTGAGAATTTTCTTAAATTTGGGTGAATTTGCACTACAAATATAATTTTTATAACTTTATTAGGTTAGGTTAGGTTAGGTTAGGTCATTGTTATTTTTACGTATAGATTTTTATTGCATTTTTAAATGTTTTTAGGGAAGAGAATGTTACCCTTCAGGCTTGCATATAAGTTATTTAACACACTGCATATATACTCGTATACGACTTCTTAAATCGGGAAATTATCCTCAATTATTATGAAATTGTCCTTAAATACAATTATTCCCAAAATCCTTATTGTCAAATAAATTTTAATTTTAATTTGAAACAGTCATACATAGAATAAAAACTCTAAGTACCGTACAAGCCCGCAAGATGAGGCCATTTGAATGAAGATAATTTTGTCTACTTACATAGATCGTCGCCGCATGCATTGCACCAAAATTCGTATGTGTTTCGTAGATTTAAATTTTTCGACTTATAGGGTAAATTTCTATAGCACCAAACATTATCGGCGGTCTTGTGTGCGGGTCATCGAGTATAAGAGCGTGCTGTTAACACCTACATATATACAGTTTTGGCTTCACTTACGGCGGACCGATTATTAAGGGACTATCAGTCTATACGTTATACATGCATTGTATAATCTTAATGTCATATTAACAATAAGTAATAATTTGTGTATATAACTGACGTTATTTTTATTATGAAGTTATTGAAAATAATAGATTTACCTTTAAGGCTTCACGTGTAGAAATGTTTAATACTAGCTGTGCCTCGAGGTGTTACTTGCGATTTATTAGGGAAATTAAATTGCGTCAATGGTGGGTGTCAGCTAACTCCTAAACTATAATACTACATTTATTAAAATCCCTCCAGCCGTTTAGATGTGAGGAAGTAACAAACACACTCACAAACTTTCGCCTTTATAATATTAGTGAAGCTAAAATTAAAAATATAACGGTTGATTAATTATTCTCATGTATTTTTAAAATCGTACGTACTGTTGCTTACATATCTGCTATCGTTTCTACAAAACATAATCAAAAAGTGTTTATTTTATTTGACACTTTTACTTCCTGATACTTAATTTAACACAGCGACAATTAGTCCCACGCCTAGCAGAGCTCACGTTACGGCAATCAGATAACATATAAATTACACATACATATTTTTATTTTGTATGTATATGATACATACATAGCAACACACAGAACCCCGGAAAAATTCAAAGATATTTTTCAGGTGTGGGGATGGAACCCACGACCCTTGACGCAAAAGACAGTAGTGTTACCACCACGCTAAGCGGTCGTAAAAAATAAAGAAATATTGAAATTGTTCATGTATAAATATTACAATAGTCGCTGTTTATATTTACAACTGTATGTTTTTATTATATTTTAAAAAGAGCGACTATCAGAGTTTCTTGCCGGTTCTTCTCTGTAGAAACTGCCTTCCGAACCGGTGGTAAATGTTTTGTAATACCATGACGATTCAAAAGTGTTACTTGAATAAAGATACTTTTGACTTTGAAAAATGAACAACTATTACAAAAAACTGTATGCTAAAACGTACCTAGACGTCAGGCATAAATTACCTTTGTAAATACACTGGGGCAAACAAAATTATAATTACAATTAGAGGCAAGACGTTAAAACGTATTTCCCATGTATAAGTAACAGTTTTTTTTTATTGTTTTTAAAGACACACTATTTAATGTTATATTTGCATCCGAGAACATAATTTTTTGTATTTATTTTGATTTCACATCATTTATTTATTTTAACATTTATGTATTATTTATGTACACACGAACCTTCCTTTTGAATCACTCTATCTATTAAAAAAAACGCATGAAAATCTGTCGCGTACTTTTAAAGATTTAACCATACATAGGGACAGACAGACTAAAGCTAGTCAGTTTTATTCTATGTAATGAAAATATTATTTAAACATTTACATATGCAACCAGCAAAGTTAAGCCGATATATCATTTATATATTACTAGCGACATGCCCCGGCTTCGCTCGCATATATTACGATGTATGCTATCCTAACTTTTACGTTGGATCAAACTGCACACGGTGTGCAAATTTAATTTAAAATCGGTTCATAAGTTTAGGTGTCAATCGCGGACAAACAACGTGAGACGTAATTTATATATGAAGATTTGATAACAGTAGATACAAGTAAAAAGTAGGTATTTTATCAATGATATTATATTAAATAGATATGTTATAAGCGCAAGATTTTCAAGACGCTAAAACATCCTCATTAGGACATCTTACCTTTAGGTGAATTGGTTGCTATCTCTCTCTATTGCTAACTATCTCTTTCTTTCTTGTCGGTTTTATCATTTATCTCTTTTCTATCGTTCTGACTTGTATGTGTGTGAGCTGCCGCTGCTGTGCGGAACACTTTTTTCGGTTGATTTGTTGGTGTATAACATATTATCTATTATGTAATATCATTTTATTTTATTTTATTAATGAAAGAATGTTTTAATAAAATTATTAAGTTCATCTTTTGGGCCACCTAAGTCCTGGAGCCAGCTCAGAGCTACTAATGTTAACACAGGTATAACCGCGGCTCACAGCTAGTATTACAATAAGTCAAAGTCAAAGTTAAAAGTCAAAGTCAAAAGTATCTGTATTCAATTAGGCTACATACAACAACTACAAGTAACACTTTTGAATCGTCGCGGTATAACAAAACATTTACCACCGGTTAGGAATATATATGTACAAATAAATCATTAAATCTATAACCACCTGACGCCATGTTGTCTGCAGAACTATATATATCTAGGTCAAACGCTTAGTATGCAACGCGTAGCAATCGCAGACTTAGTAGAATTTAAATATAGGTCTGTCTTTTGAATAAAAAAGATTAACTTCTTATGTCGAATGCTTAAGAATATTAAGTACTATCGGTGCCGTGCCTACTTCGTTGGGCATAATGTTAACAATCCTTTTTTTATATCGCCTATAACACTCGGCAATAATGTGGCTTTCTATTGGTGAAAGAATTTTTAAAATCGGTTCAGTAGATCCCGAGATTTTCCCTTACAATTTAACAAACACAAACTATACTTCTTTATACTATAAGTATAGACTAGCATTTTTTCAAGGGGAAATAGTAACAATTCTTTTATATTTAACTAGGGCCAGTCCCGGGCTTCGCTCGCATATATTATGCATGTATTATACATATAAACCTTCCTCTTGAATCACTCTATCTGATAAAAAGCCGCATGAAAATCTGTTGCGTAGTTTTTAAGATTAAAGTCTGTGTCTAAAGCGACTTTGTTTGTTAATATGTAATGATTGTGGTCATTTTTAATATTATGTGGTCACTATTATAGATTCTATACGTGTGTTCAGGAAAAATTGGTTGACTAAGATCTGTACTATAGATGTAAGACAACCAATTTTTCAGTTTCATTTTTCAATAAACACACCTGGTACGGGTATACAATGAAATAAACTTCTATTATAATTTGTATCTACCGCATCGACGGGATGAACATTATAAAAATAAATAAATATAAAAATAAAAAAGTGTTTATTGCTATTTGCTACTAAAATGCAAATTAAAAACATTATAAAAGCAACACATACAAACAGAAACGTAGCAAAAGGCGACATCTCAGCTAATGCTATCCTGAGAGCGAACTCTCAGGATAGCGCTGGTTTTCAGATGCCGCCCGCTCCCCGAGATGTTATTTGGGGGTAGGGAGAGAAAGCCATTCCCCATTTATCTGACCTATACAGATGAAATTAAAAAAAAATTATAAGTATAACAGTTAATAGTCTAGTCGACCAGTGCAAATAGAATGACGAAAAAAGGAGCTTCTTTTGTATCAAAGATCATCTAGATGCTATTCGGAATCTGATGACACCTCATTCATAATTTTCGGAGACAGCTGAGTGAAAAGAAAAGTTCGTCCAATTGGCATTTGTTGAATAGACTATAAAAATATAATGACGAATTTCTATACAAATTTAAATTCTATTTTTCCTACTAGCTGTTGCCCGCGACTCCGTCCGCGTTTACTTTCATAAAAAAAATTATTCCCCTGGAAACTGGATAAAAGTATCCTATGTCCTTCTCCTGGTTCTTAACTACATCCCCACCAATTTTCAGCCAAATCAGTTGAGCCGTTATCGAGTTATAAATGGAGTAACTAACATGACTTTCTTTTATATATATAGATTCAAGCCTTTTTGTATATAAAGTATAATATTAATAGTTTTCTGATAACTCTAGGCGCCTGTGTCATAGCTACTAGCTAGTATTGCAATATTGACCTAATCTATATTACCTAGAACACAATTATGTAACTGCAAAATAATTATCATTTCACCTTAAACGATAATTTTCTTGAAAGTTCATCTTGTTATTTCTACATAATTGCAATTTAATAACGAAGTGTAGAATAACATAAGATATAGTGTACGTCATAAACCAATAAAATATGTTAATATATTATATAAATTACGTGTCACGTTGTTTGTCCGCGATTGACTCCTAAACTACTGAACCAATTTTAAATGAAAATTGCACACCGTGTGCAGTTTTAACCAGCTTAAAATATAGGCTACATTCTATCCCGGTAGTGCCCCGGAAACGGGTATTACGCGGATAATGCCGCGAGGCACAGTTAGTTAAATATAATAAAGACCAAAATAAAGTAAAAAAACTAAAACCCAACTACGACAAAAAACGACGCTGAAAAAGTATAAAAGTACCCCATGAATACAGGTAAAGTCAGAAGCAAATGCTAGTAATATATATATATATTCGAAATGTACAAGTGAAGCGCTTTAAAATGATACCAAACACGGCATATCTAGCTTAACTTTATTTTTTTACTCTGTATATTTTGTCCGCTAGAGGGCGCCACATTTAATTTGGTGAAAATCTATATAGCCTATAACCAGCGGACAATTAAGACGCTTCTAATGATATGTCATTTGTCGAATTCTGATTAGTGGTTTAGAAGTTACGCGGGAACAGATGAACATACATACATACATACATACATAGCCTGTCAAAATCATAACCCTCCTTTGGCTTTGCCGTAGTCGGGTAAAAACTTAAATAGTCTGTAGTCGGCACATATTCATATATCATGTGAATGAAATGTCCCTATCTTGTCATTACACTGAGAAATAGTCTAACAGCCAAATACATATCTATTATATCATATCATTGGTATTAGATAATAATTTGGGGTGAGGAGCACACGTGTGTGCCTAAATAATAACTCAACTAGCACATAATCAAATTAATTTTGTCAAACATTAACTTAAAAATATGTCTCGATAATAATTATACTATATTCTCTGCGTGATATAATTTCGTGAGTCAGACGACGTTAGCGTAATTAATCACGTATATCTATGAACAATCGACTATTTATAATTAGATAATAATGATAATATAAGCCTCATGAAGGTTAAAGGATAAACTGAGCAAGTATCTGGGATTTTGATTCGGCGATCATTGTCCTTATAGTGTGGACGGACTTATAAATAAATAATAAATATTTTCAGGACATTTATACACAGCGCCATCTAGTTCCAAGCTAAGCAGAAGCTTGTGTTATGGCAACTAGATAACGGAATAAATTACATATACATACAAATGTATAGCCAGGAGAGAAGGGATTTATTGTTGTTGTGTATTTTACTTTTAATTAAATAAAGGTTATTTAATTTAAAACTGTGTTATAATGTAAGTGTTAACAGCACGTTCTTATACTCGATGACATGCACACAAGCCTACTGATGATGTTGCTGCTGTAAGAAATTTACCGTATAAATGAGGAAAAATTAAATTTACGGCGACTATGGTAGTTAGACAACATTGTCTAAGTTGAAATGGCTTCACCTTGCCTGCTCTTACTGCGATTCTAGGTATTATTATTCTATGCATATAGAGTAGCTTGTGAAGGTAACACAACATATCATTAGATGTTCACTGAATAGGGCATTGACCTCGCTGTCAATAAGGTGTGTTATAAAACGTTTCGTCTCGGTTCCTTGACATTTATTACTATGAACAATAAACAAACACCATTGATAATAACGATGTTTTGTTAAGACTTTTAAATGGTATGGTATTTGACTTTTTGGTGCAAATCCTGCTAAAGTTATAAACGCGAGATTTTGTGAAGATGTAGAAGAAACATTGTTGCTCTTTCACAAAAAACGTACGCGTCATTTATGTTTAGCGATTGACGAGAATAGCTGCGCATCGGTAGAATCGCGCTCGTAATTGTCGTATTGGTGCGAGAAAGACAACACGACTGGGACAACCAATCAACGCACTCGCGCCCGACGATCACGCCGCACGCGCCCCGCGCGCCGCGCCGCTACCTCGATACCTTATTTTTGACGTCTGCGCAGGTTTCGTTCAGCGCTAAAGATTCGTGACGCGTACTATAAAGATATTTGGTTGAACTTAGAATCTAGATTCTAGACCATTCTTCGAAGTACGAAGATGGTGCTTACGTAGAGAAAAAATGAAAGGTGTTGACGTATAACGCATAGACTGATAGTCCCTTAATAATCGGTCCGCCGTAAGTGAAGCCAAAACTGTATATATGTAGGTGTTAACAGCACGTTCTTATACTCGATGACGCGCACACAAGCCCACCGATAATGTTGCTGCTGTAAGAAATTTACCCCATAAATGTGATAAAATTGGAAAATACGAAATACATGAACAGTGCTTTTGAAAGAAAAAGCATTTTGCTTTTTCTTTCAAAAGCACTGAAAATGTAGTTATTAGGTTTTCGTTGTGGTAAAACAATTTCTTTATAAAACATAGATTTGCACTACCATCGATGCAAGTAAACAAGATTGTCTAGATTGAAATGGCGAGCGAATTCATCGGGCCAGCTAGTGTTATGTAAATATTTGTATAGATTAATTATGATTTATTAACTTTTGTACGGGTGTGTCTGATAAATGATCACATTTAGACATAACGTAGACGCGTTAATGCAAGGAATTTTGTAGTTATGCGAATACAAATATACATTTTGGGAATGTGTAAATTGCTTATGTAAACTAAGATGTAATTGCTCGGCGTGTTTTTGCTTATAAAACTTTAATAGTTTTTTGAAACGTAATGTTTTTTATAGTCGATGTAGGTATATGTAGTAGTGTGTAGCATATTTTTAAGGTCGGCAACCCACTCCAGAGTTGTCAAGCTCTGCGAGTGTTGATGGGCGGCGATGACCATACCTTACCATCCGGTGGCTCGCCTGCTCGTTTGCCCCCTATGTTATAAAAAATAAAATTATAATATCTGCGCCATGGGTCGTGGGATCATATTAACACTGGAAAAATATATTTGAAGCTGTTTTTATTTTTTAATATCTATAATCGGATCGAAGTTAATGCCGTTGCATCTAATCTGATCCACATAATATATTTCCTTACTCTACAACACCGTTTTAAACCGACTTCAAAAAAAGGAGGAGGTTCTCAATTCGACCGTATGCTTTTTTATGTATGTTCGCGCATAACTTCGTCGTTTGTGGACCGATTTTGATAATGCTTTTTTACTTGCAAAGTAAAATAATACCTGTTTGTTTGGTTAAATCGATATTGCATAGATTGTTGCAACATTTGCTTGTTATCAAAATTATGAAATAACTTTAAATAATTTCGATATACTAAATGAAAATACGTAATACTTAGTGCGAATCAAATTTATTTTTTGCTTTTTAGT
Source organism: Eurema hecabe (assembly GCA_026213755.1). Classification (NCBI taxonomy): domain Eukaryota; kingdom Metazoa; phylum Arthropoda; class Insecta; order Lepidoptera; family Pieridae; genus Terias; species Terias hecabe. Next base: position 1,169,416 of record JADANM010006598.1, read on the forward strand.
TTGAAGTCGGTTTATTTTTGTGAAAAATTATTTTATTATCAGTACCTATAGGCAAATACGTGACGAACTCGCAAACTTTCCGTCTTAAATAAACTTCGTGACAATGCGGTTTATATTTCTCTGAAGCCTGATGCATTACATGTTAAACTAGCTAGCTTGCTCGCGACTTCGTCCCCGTTGGATCTATTTCTATTATTATATTATAGTGAGTCAATCTAAGAAGATCTTAGAAGATAGGCATATAATGTTGCGGACTTTTTTTTAGATCATTTAAAGAGCAATAAATCTTTCATACATATTATTTTTGTATCTTGAACCGTTTTCGCAGCGCACGCAAAGGAAGCCCTCAAAGATGAATAATTTTCCCCGTTTTTTCCATATTTTCCATTATATCTTCGCTCCTATTAGTCGCAGCGTGATGTTATGCCTAAAGCCTTCCTCGATAAATGGTCAATTTAATAAAAAAAGAATTTATCAATTCGCACCAGTAAATCCTGAGATTAGCGCGTTCAAACAAACAAACTCTTCAGCTTTATATATTAGTATAGAAGTATAGATATAGATATAGATAAAAGAGTATGTTTGTGTGTGTTCTGTAGCCTATAGCTGAATTAATATATTTAAAACAAATACTATGTGGCCTTTTTATTCCAATATTATTTCGGTTCTTCTCTATTGAAGCTGTCTTCCGAACCAGTGATAATGATTATTTTTATATAGCCTTATGACACTGAGCAATAATGTGGCTTTCTATTGATGATTAACATTTTAAAATCGGTTCAGTAGATCCCGAGATTATTGCTGAGTATCATAGGATCTATTTTTAGTTTGAAATTAGTAAATAGTTCTGTCTTCATTTACTATAGACTATAGATATATAGTCCACAGATAATATCTGATTTAAAGTAATAAACAAAACGTACTTCGTTAGTGCTGTAGGCCCTTCATCTTATCGTACTTATAGGTCGCGTCACGGATGTTTAGCGCTGGACGAGAATAGCTGCGCATCGGTAGAATCGCGCTCGTAATTGACGTATTGGTGCGAGAGACACAACACTATGGGGAACCAATCAAAGCTCGCGCACCCGACGATCACGCGCCGTCCCCTCGATACCTTATTTTTGACTTCTGCGCAGGTTTCAGCGCTAAAGATTCGTAACGCTACTTATACCTATTTTTAAATTTATTTTTCCAGGTCCTTATTGAACGTCTCCTGTCTACTTGTCCAGACATCGGTACTCTTCACCTGCTGATGAGACAGAAGAAAGGTGTCACTCCTGAAAAAAGATTGCAAGAACTGAAGCAGTCACAGGTATGAAAAATAAATGTTTCTGATATATCTGTAATATTAATACATACATAAATTACGTGTCACGTTGTTTGACCGCGATCGACTCCAAAACTACTGAACCGATTTTAAATTAAATTTGCGCACCGTGTGCAGTTTGATCCAACTTAAAAGATAGGATTGCTTACATATCAATTTATTTCATGCATAATATATCCTAGAGAAGCCGGAGTGGGTCGCTAGTAGTAATATGAATAGTGGTATAAAGGTGGGCACACCACTTTCAAATAAAAAAGAAACATCACAATCCATTAACGCAGTCACGGTAAAAAATATAAAAATACGCATTTACCGACTTTTCTTTTTGAAAATTTGTCCAAACGTTTATCTTATGACTACCAACATCCCTACTAATATCTATTATAAATGCGAAAGT
>JADANM010006598.1:1182726-1198562 GCA_026213755.1 Eurema hecabe
TTATTTATTTATAAATTCTTTATTACATGTAAAAAAACAACATTACAACATATACAAAAAAAGAAGAATATACATGTAAATGGCGGCCTTATGGCTGTAAGCCATTTCTACCACGCAACCATACAGGAGAGGATAAATATGAAAAGATTTGCGAGTTTATACTCGCAAATCTTTTCATCTTTATAGATGAAAATCAAGATACATAAGTTAAACAATTAGACTATATGTAATACATATTATATAAATATTATACAATTATATAGATACATACCTATACACAAATAAATACATATACATACATATATAAAAAATGGTTGACTGCCAGCTGTCAGGGTGGTGTTGCCTGTTAATGGAAAATGACTAATGAAATGACTATTATATCCTGTTTCTTATGTAACCTTTTTATATTTATGTACGTACTCTTTAAGTCTTACATTGATTTACTATAATGGATGGTTAAAAAATCGTGTGGGGCTGTCCCGGAGCACACGGCCGTTGGTTTTAACGTGAAACGTCTATGTTAGAGAATCGCTTTTAAAGTAAAAGATTGAAATGAAAACAAGATTGACGCTGTGTTAACAGCGAGCTGACTATTTAAGCGAAATATTCACACCACATTTTTGTTTCTAAGACTAATAAATAGTTTTTTAATTATTAAGGTATAGTAACCGTCCATTACCTTTAGCGGTGAACGAAACCTGCGCAGAAGTCAAAAATAAGGTATCGAGGTAGCGGTGCGGCGCGCGGGGCGCGTGATCGTCGGGTGCGTGAGCGTTGATTGGTTGTCCCAGTCGTGTTGTCTTTCTCGCACCAACGAGCGCGATTCTACCGATGCGCAGCTATTCTCGTCAATCGCTAAACATTCTTGACGGTTACTCTACGATGATATAGACCTTTTCGTTACGGTCCACTTTTAAAGACGTTTCACGACAAAAACCAAAAAGCGTGATAAATATTAAAAACAAAAATTGTGTAATTATTGTTTACTCATCCGAGGGTTATGCGTTTTGTAGGTACATACATCCAAAACCAAACACGTACACATTCACAAAGGCAATGGCTGAAGAAGCTATTAGAAGCAGGACGAACAGACAATACCCAGCCGCCATATTTAGACCTACCATCGGTAAGTAATCACATCAATTTAAAAATAGCGGTTATGGATATGGGTATTTCTTTAGTCCCGAGTAACTGCGAATAAATACCGCCACATAGCTGGTATATAATCCCTACATAGTATAAAACAAATTATCTTACTCTGTTCCTATATCCCAATATGTACGCTACGCATTTAAAGCCGGGGCGGGTCGTTAGTTATTTAATATAGTAGGAATATATACAAAGTGTAAAAGACTAAAATTAATAATACATTAATAAATAATAAAAACCATTTATAGCCCAAATTAATTTACACATAAAAATCACAACCGAGAAAATTATACACTTTTTTATAGAAACAAATAAAATTACTGGGCAATGAGTAGTCGCCTATTTAAAAAAAAATAGGCGACTACTCAGAGACGTTCCGGGCTTGCACCTGGTTTTTAAAAGTCGCCTTTTCTGACATTTCCTGTTCGGAGGGTATATTCAGAAAATTATTTGTAAGATATACACTCTGTATGTTGACTATATACTCTGTGAGCTGATTATGATGTTCTTCCAGTGGTATCCTCCCTTCGTCACCCGTTTCCTGGCTGGGTGGAAAACCTCAACGGCCCCAGTGGAGTGACAGCGGCTGCTGGCAAGGGTTTACTCCACGTCTTCAGAAGATCCCCCGACAAGCGAGCTGACCTGATGCCAGTAGACATCGCTATAGATACCCTGATTGCTGTGGCTTGGGAGATCACTGTTGATAAGTATGTGGTTTTTTTGACGTGAAAAGGTTTATATCGTCGTACCTTAATAATTAAAATACTTTTAGTCTTAAAAACAAAAATGTGGTGTGAATATAACTCAAAAGTTACATAGTCAGCTCGCTGTTAACAGCGTCACTCTTGTTTTCATTCCAATTTTTTACTGTAACAGAGATTTTCTAACATAGACGTTTCACGCTATAACCAACGGCCGTGTGCCACGGGCCACGGCACAGCCCCACCCGATTTTTTTAACGCAAATTGTGTGTTAGTTCAAACTAATCTAAAATATATTATTTTAAAAACATCTTAATCGCAATTATAACAACGAAATTTGACGTGGACGGAATCGCTTGCAACAGCTAGTAATGAAACGCATGAATTTTTCTCATTAAAATGTCCACAGGCCAACTTCAGTGAAAGTCTACAACTGCAGTACAAACGAGCATCCCACCACCTGGTCGGAGTTCGAGACGTCACTTCACAGCTACCTCCCGGATCACCCCCTGGATGCAGCTCTCTGGTACCCCTCTGGGACTGGCGTTGAGAACAGGTATCCTGGATTCTCTCCTTCTCCTCCTATATTTTTTTAATTTGGCAATACGAAGCCAAAAGGTCAATTTTTTTCAATTGATTACTATGAAGCTATTTTTTCTTGAGAAAAAAAATCAGTTAGTAATAAATATTTAAGAATCACCAAATCAACATATTATATCCTTGCTACCTCAGTTAGCTACCACAATCGAGAGTTTGGTATAGGAAATTATTGGGCGTCTCATCAAAATAAAGCTACTCACGAAAAATTAGCTTGATAGTAATCAATTGGCAAAATTGGCCAGGGATCCCGGACTATTAAATATAATCTCTACAATTAAAATTATTAGTCCGAAAGTGAGTTTAATTTTTCAGCGATTTAAATAAGGAGTATATCTCAATTTTTTTTTTTTTATAATTATTACAGGTACATTCACAAAGCCTTAGAATTCATATTGCAAACTGTCCCGCTATACCTTGCCGAATACATTTTCAACGCTCTGGGAGTTAAAATGAAGTAAGTTCATTGATTTTAATTTTATTAAGTTATTTATACAATACCGCGACCTGCTATAACCAGGATACGTTAAATAGCCTATCATCGTTGTATAGTATAGCAGTTGGCTTAAAAATGTTGAAATATTTTTTTTAAATCAGTTCTATAGTTCAGAGGCTATTTAAAACGAACAAACAAACTAAAAAAAACAATCTAATCTTTCCTTTTTGTAATATTATTGTAAACATACATAATATTTGAATTTTGATTATTCCAGGATAAGTTTAATAATGGCGGAACAGAAATTGCGCGCCATGAATGACGTTTTGACGTTTTTCGCGCTCCGCGAATGGCATTTCCGCACAGACAACTTCAAACGACTGAGAGACAGACTATCGCCGCAGGACAAAGAGATTTACAATCTGGACCCGAAAAGTATAGAGTGAGTGTTTTACCCCTGTTATTCTCGTTCCTGGAACAATATCCTAGATGAAATCCTATGTATCCAAGGTAACAACCTTACAAATTTCATGTAAATTGGTACAGCAGATTTTTGTGAAAGAAAAACAAAACATACACCCATACATACATTCACGTAAAATTTTATATTTATAATATTATTATGATAGAAGGAGCTACACGCATGCATATATCCCTTGCAGGATATTACTTTACATTAAAATTTTATTCATTACAAAATTAATTGTAATATTTACAGCTGGCAGGATCATTACAAGAACTTCGTGAAGGGCACCAGAAAGTATTTATTGAAGGAAAAAGATGAAGACCTTCCAGAAGCAAGACGTCACATTAACAGGTAAATTAAAAAAAATATGTTACAGGTATTTTGAGGTAGGGGATTTAATCTTCCGTATGTTAAGTCTTGTATAAATAACATAAGCGTGATTCAGAATGGTACTATATATATATTAGTAGCGGTCGTCAAAACTAGTTATAAATGTCATTAACTGTGAATATTTAATAGTTTCATGCTTAAACTGATAGTCTGATTTTGATGAACTTTTAAGGTGAACTTGTTGATATCGTATATATCTGAGAAAAGAGATTTTGAAACTTTTTATTTAAATGTTTGATTGTTGGATTACTTATTACATATAAAAATATAGTCAATTAGTATAGACTTTAAAAAGTTTTTGTTAAATATCAAAACATGGCAACATTTTTTAGGCTTCCCAAGGAACCCTGTTACAAACACTCCTATTATACCAAATAATAAGTATATTAAATTAATATTCATACTATAATTGCATTAGAATATAACTTTAAACTCGTATTAAATTCAGACAGTCTACTTCATAGGCCGTATCTTTAGACGACATAATAATGTTAATAAAAAAGCTTAAAAGCAACCGCCTCTATTTTAATTTGGTCTATTTTAATGTGCATTATTAAATTTATAACTTGATAATTTTTTTCAGACTATACTACGCTCACAAAGGCATGATAGTATTCGTCGTGGTTCTATTTCTACGACTTATTCTTCAAAACAAATACATCCGTGACATCGTGTACGGAACTTTGAGACTATTGCTATCTCTAGTCAACGACACCTACACTCATATAATGGGTACGGAGTAAAGGAGATAGTTATAGTTATATTACTGTTGTTGTTAAACTATTGGCTAAATAACGAAATTTACCGCCAGTGGACAATTTAAATTTCTCCTTATAAAGGTTTTTAGCAATTAATAGTTTTACAAATTATATTTATTACCAGTTATTTTTATACCATACGAACAAAGTGACACATTGTTTTTTTTTACTTAATTCTACTTTTAATACAATATTTGGTGTCTACTTATTTTTCAAAAGTGATTAACTTAAAAAATATGGTGTATATTATTTAATTAAATAATGTATATTATTATACAAACTATCACTAAACGATAGTTTTTATAGCTTGAAAGACTATTATAAATATAATAATTAAATTAATTTTTTGCTCAACATAGTTATAATATTGTATAAAAATTTGTTACAAATTATAGAGTCCTTAGTATTAAGAAATAAAATTTAATTTTAATAAAATTACAATAAGTGGATTGGTTAAACTTCAAGTTACTAATGCTGCACTAACTTAATCTTAAAATAAGTGAGGTTAATATTGTTGAGAGCTTTAATATATACTTTTATATTATATTTTTCGTTTTATTTTTTACTAATAACCTGCCAAGACTCTGATAAATAATTTAACATTATATTGTTAAACAAAAACTTTACAAACTTACAGCATCAAAAATCTTAAATTCTTTATTCCTAATAATTAATATAATTTAAGATTTTGGCATAGGCAAATGTAGGAAAACTGAAAGCAATAATAAAATAATTAACTTTAAAAAATAAATAAAACCGACTTCATGATAATACCTAATCAACAAAAAAATAATCGTTCAAATTGGTTCATAACCGGCGGAGATATTGCGTATAAAATAGTTCATCCCCAATTTTCCACCCTTGGGGGTGAAATGTTTTTTTTAATTTCGCATGAAACCACCCTTTTGATAATACCTATTCAACAAAAAAATAATCGTTCAAATTGGTTTATAATCGGCGGAGATATTGCGTATAAAAAAGTTCATCCCCAATTTTCCACCCTTGGGGGTTGTTTTTTTTATTATTAGATTTAAATGTGACCTTAAGGTTTTACCTATACAGTATACTCCCAAAAAAAGATTGGTTTAAATCGGTTCATAATAATTGGGGAAGTTATCGCGTAACAAACATAGAAAAAAAAACATACGGGTCGAATTGAGAACCTCCTCCTTTTTGAAGTCGGTTGATAATATATAACAATAAGTTCTACAATGCATTATTTTGCATAATTAAAGTTACTCGAAAATAATAATGTAGGTAGCTTACATAAAACTTTATTAGACACTTGCATATTCTCAATTATTTATATTCACACAGATGTTTATTGTGCTAGCAATATATCTAAAATGTCAATTTGTAAATTTTTCTAAGGTGCTGTCAAAATCAAATTCCGATTTCCGTGATCCGTCACTAATCACTATCAAGTTACGTCAATGTCAGTTAGTACTTTGATAAGTTTTTGCAATTAAAAATTCCGCTTTAAAAATCTCTTCATTACATTATAGAGTCGATCCGATAAGATAGCAAAAGTGGCGTGAAATTGTGTGACGCTTTAAATATAATGTAACTTTGTCAAAATGTTTAACAAGGTTTTCCAACGCGCTCTAAAGTTTCGTCTAAAGAAAAGTTATCCGACAAATATATATGATTTAAATCGTGGAGCTGCAATCGCAGTGCGCAGGCCTTATAGTGATGAGGTGAAAAAAGCTCAGGCTTCTAGCGTGGCTGCTCCTGGGCCGACGATCTTCGACAAAATACTATCGAAAGAAATCAAAGCCGACATCATTTATGAGGATGATTTTTGTTTAGCCTTTAACGATATCGCGCCACAAGCACCGGTACATTTCCTTGTGATCCCGAAACGAAGAATACCACGACTACAGGACTGTGAAAATAATGATAAGGAGGTAAGTGAACTCAACACTCCTTTAATTCCTTTTGTTATTACAAAGCTATTTCCATAACAATAAGTTATTATTGCAAACGTGTTTGCAATAGTCTGGCTTACCATCACTTGCACCTCCCGCTTAGTAGCCTTCTATATTACATCTATATCCAAAAGAACTATCCAAATATCTGATTTTGTCTCCAATATACCTGTATTCTGTAACTTCTTTATGCAGTTATAGCACAGTCATTACATATTAATTCAACATCCTCATTAAATAAAAGATGAATTAAAAAAATAAGGTACTTATTACGATGTATTAATCTAAAATAAGCTGAGTTATACAGAATACAGATATATAATAAAGATTTTCAACATTGATGTTTAGTGAAATATTCTGATTATATTACTAATAATATAGTTGCTTCAGACTTATTAAAAAGGCACCTCAACCAACTAATAGAAAAACAAACCAGTTCTTATCTTTATACCTATATGTTGACATATTAAACATGATATATATTACTATATTTATGTGACATATAATGCGCAGACCAAAATGAACTCTATCACTTTGACATAGAGGTGGTGTTAGAATATAGTATATGTTGTGCAAATATGATAGTATGCTTATCACGCATTCTTAAGGATTTAGTCATAATGTGCGATGTTTTGATTGTACTATGTTTTATATGTAGATTGTAGGTGTCATAATTAGTATCGGAATTTTATGTAAAAGTAAGTCGAATGCAAATTTCAACTTCACAGCTAAAATATTGATGAGATTAATGTGATTTTTGGTAATGCTATATAGGCCACTTTTATCCAGATGTAAAGAGTTAAGGCTATGAAAAATTTAAGTTTGCTTTTAAGATTAATCAGAGAGTAAATGAGGGTCGGGAGAAAAAAATTAACCTTGGGTTGAAGCCTTGAATAGTTTAAGTTTGCAGTTGAGTTAAAAACAAGCAGTTTGTTTATAATATGAAGTTCAAGTTTAGTTGAGTAAGCTAAAAATAATAAATTTCAAGTATACAGTTCATGATTAAGAGACAAGAAAATATTTTTTTCTTTTAATTATGTAATTGATATTACTATTTATTGTTTTTGCATTGTTAATCATTTTTCTGTTTAATTTAAGTGTAGTGAAAAGTAAAGACTTAGAAATCTTATCAAGTCCCTTCAGCTTTATTTTAAAATCTAAATGATTAGTGTTATTCCGATGTAACGCAGCATATACCATACATGCTTATATTCATTTTTTATGTATGTTCTAGTTACTTGGTCATCTAATGGTGGTAGCGAGGGCTCTAGGATCAGAACGTGCACCAGCCGGCTGGCGTCTTGTCGTCAACAACGGAAGGCACGGCGCACAGTCAGTCTACCACTTGCACTTGCATGTGCTCGGTGGACGGCAAATGGGATGGCCTCCAGGGTAATTGTGACACTGCTGCTGGCAACACTGTAAACGTCATCCGTTTGACAGTTCGAAAGTGACATTTTCAAAAGAGGAGTTAATTTGTGATTTATGCTTGGCTTTATTCCTTTTAAAAGTGGCCTTGTTCAATAGAAGAGTTAAATATATACGCATATTCGATATTGGCGAAATCCAAAAGAAATCTTTACCTAAAAAAATAAAATAATTTGCCATTCTTAACAAAATTTAAAATTACCCAAAAAGTTGGAATTGTGTATTGCTTTTTTGTAAATGTCATTTTGTATTTACCTTTTTGCTTTTTTTTTGTTGTGAAGAGAGAAGTCGAAATTTGGATACCTGGCTGATCATAGAATTGAAATGGTGGTTTAATTCTGGTTATACTTATATTAATTAATATCTATCTATTATTTAATATCTACAATAAATTATTATGATATTGATATGAAACGACTTTGTAATTAAAGTCGTTTTCATAACAATTGATAATGTTAAAAAATTTTCCCTTATAAATATTTCTCTTCGAAATCCCAAACAAACTGCTTCTGTTGCATCTCATCATGAAGAGAAAGATTTTAATTAAAATTTTAAACATTTTCATGATATTCATGGCTGACAGTAACGCCTCTTTTGATATGAGCCGTATCACTGTGCAAATGTGCCTTTGAAAATCCTCTTACAAATAGTGTAACTAGATCTTGGATTACATGAAAAAACCCGAGCTAATATGTATAGAAATATATGATTTCACTAATATGGTGGTCTCTAAAAGGGGGTTGGGTCTAACTTCATTAGGACTTTTTAATTTTGCTGGTTTTGCTACCTAATCTTAATTAAAGGTCTGAAGAATAGAAGACAAAAAAACTTGGTCAAGCCTATTCGTTATACTTAAAATCATTGACTCATATTTTCGTGGCAATGATTTTTAATTATTATCTATGGTAAAACGTCAAAATAATACGTATGCTTAAACTGTAAGTATACTTTACTTGGTAATGGTACAGTTAAGCTTTACTGTGAACTGTTGTATAATATTTCTAAGTTTTATATTTCGCTCAAATTCACATCAAAGAAAAACTAAAGATTTTTATTGTGTCATATGTAAACGGCCATTTTTATTGTAGGTATTTTAAGGACGTCAAAGCAATTAATTTCTTGTAGTGAGAAGTGCAATATGTAGCCAAATTAGATATAGTGTTGCAATTACAAAAATAAAAATAAAAAAATATTTTGTTGACGTAAAAAAATTACTTTTTAGATCCTGATTCTGACTGTATATCTTATATTGGAAGTAAAACTCGTTTGAATTTTTTTCGTTGTATGGTTAAAGAGTTGAAATGAAAATACTAGTTTGATGATCAGTGTTTACGTCTCAGTATAGAACACCACATTGAAAAAAATGACTTCAGCTGAAGTCAAGGTTAGCAAACACAATAAAACAAGATAGAAAAACCTAGTGTTGCTCGGCGAAAAAAAGCTAGCAAATGTAATTAATTAATGATTAATTAATGAGTGGCAACACTATATATAGCGTAAAAAAAGATATTGATACACACACATTGATACATTCGGAATTACTCTTCTTACAAATTTTGAGTAACTGTCACAATCAAATACATATTACATAATATTATAGAATCTCAATTTCAATAGTCACGTTCTAGTCACAATGAGACATTATTTTAATGAATATTACTAATAATTTATTTGATTTTTACACACATAGGTATATACACATTCTATTATACATATTTAATTAAGACTTACAATGATATTTTTACCTAAAAGTCATTTACCTCAGATTATTTTGCAAATAATATTTAAAAAATTAAGTCCATACTGTATGGCTTTTATTAAAAAAAATGTTCTTGATTAATCCAGGATTTTGTAAAAGTTTAATAAGAAATTATTGGTATATTCATTAAAATGATTAAACTCACATAAAATTGGTTCTTACGTATCCACTGAATCTCAAACTGGATTTTCATTCCGAATTCAGAAATCATTAAATAGATCCAATATTCAAAGTTCAATACATATATAATAATATGACATTTATTAACCCCTAAAATTGTTTTAATTCAGTACTAAAAACTCAAACGCAAATCAATTTAAAAGGTTCTTAAAATTTATCCACATTTGAGTCACATGTTTCAAATTGTGAACAATATCTGTTTTAAAAAATAACTTAATCTATACTAATATAAAAATAAGTAAAGTTTATGTGTTTGTTAAATTGTAAGGGGTAATGTCGGGATCTACTGAACCGATTTTAAAAATCCTTTCACCAATAGAAAGTCACATTATTGCCAAGTGTCATAGGCTATATAAAAAGGATTGTTAACAATATGCCCAACGAAGTGGGCACGGGTCCGCTAGTGTTATTATAATTGTTTTGTATTGGTTATTCGTATACCTATTCCAAAAATTTCGTTTTCATATTTGTAATGTAATTATGTAGTTAGAATCTTAGAGTAGTTTTAAAATTGGTTAAGGACAGAGTCAAGAGTGATATTAATATTTTTGTAAACAAAATGTAAAGTATCGCAATGATTCAAATGGTGTCGTTTAGAATTTAATGTAAAATTAAATTCTGTAACCAAAGGTATTAATAAAGAGTTGTTAAAGAAAAGGTTTTTTTTATTTACCTATATTATACATGGATTCTTTGGCGAATTTACTCACAGAAATATTATACGTATAACACGACTATTGGCACTTGATTAGGCACGACATAAAATAAAACAATAAAATATATTTAATATAAATTGTTTATTTTGTAGTGAGGATTACAATAAAAAATAAAAATTAAACATTTTAACATTGTAAGATTTGGTAACATTGGGTGTAAGAAAACTATGTATTTTAAGTTCATTAGTAAATTATCACTTCGATTACAGTGCTGTTTTGGTCCGTGTAACTTCTTTAATCAACAGAGAGAGATGATTCTCTTTAAAGGCTGTCTCAGGTAGAAGGTCTCTTTGTAAGTCGTTGTGCAATGTGTAGAAATTATAATTATGTATGAAATAATATTTTTGTTACTCTAAGTGTAACTTAAAATGAAGTGACTATTGTGTTTTCTATATTCTGGGTTTTAAAGACCATTTTCTAGTTACTGTAGTTTTAATTCCCGGTAAAATAACACCGCTTAAAATTTTAAATCTAACGTAATAATTTCAAAAAAATTGTGGTAATTAACATCCACAAGGAGGCAGATAGGAGTAGCTTTGTGGAGCTGCGTATACAATAGGTGCGGCACAGCTAGGTGCCGGTGGGGGCAGGGGAACGCACCTAGGTGCCGGCGGGGGAAGGCAGGGGGTCTCAGGTGCCCCGGGAAGCGCGATACCCCCATAGGGGGCGGGGGGCAAGGCACGCTTATCAACGGTGCCGCGGCTGCTAACGCTGACGAAAGCACTGCTGGAAGTGCCGCTTCCAGAAGGGGAGGTAGAGATGCCGCTAGTGATGCTGAAAGGGTTGAAGACAGGATAGGGGTTAGAGATGGTAGGTCAGTGGCGCAGGAGGGGGCGGGGGGACAGGGTGGTAGGGGGGGTAGAAGGAGTTCTACTGCTGGCGGTGAAAGGCTGATAGGGGCTGGTGCCTGCCACATGCATTGCGAGAATGCTTGCTGGAAAAAATAGTATTGATTATGAACACATTGTAGATCGTTATAGAATAATATGTAAATCAAAGTATCACAAAATATATAAAGTGTAAAAATATAGTTCAATTTGTCACGTCATAGAGGGACGCTAGATTGAGAAGTAGTCTCAGACTCAATCGATTTTTTAAATTCCTACATAAATGACTGTCATATTAATCTTAAAATTGTTAAAAAAATACCAGATTTTGCGCAGTATCATATCATTTTAGTATAGAGCAGTCTATATTTTTTAAATGTAAAAAGAAATCTTACCTGCACCAAACACAATACGACAATGGTGAATAGACTCATTTTCACTTGACTCATAATAGTTCCTGCGCGCCCTGCCCTATATTGTAGTTTGTTATCGAAATAACGCAATATTTCTAAATTACCTAATTAGTTTTATAGGTAAATGTTAAAATAACTTTCCTTTGCTGACTTGCACAATGCGAAGTTACATTATTGGAAAATTGTTGAGTAATTGTTTTTGTTGTAGACTAAATGTTACTCGCGACTTCGTCTCAGTTGATTTTTTATATGATTAAGAATTTTACGACGAAAAAGACTAGTTTGATATAACAGTTATAACTCGAGATCGGCTGGACTAATCTTCATAGATTTTGGTTCGTACGATTTGTCCCCGACCTGAATAGCAGAATACATCGTAAAAATTATGAAAACTTTAAGAGGGGGGGTCAATAATTATATGAAAGTCCACGCGGACGGAGTCGCAGGCAACAGCTATTTTAAGTTAAATAAAAGTTATTTTGTTAGTTTTTTCATGTTGGAACAAATTTAACTATCATAAAAAATGTAGTGTACATTTTTTATTAGATTTTTTAAGAGGAATAATACATTTTCTTTCGCTGTCGATGTTAAATCATTTAACACCTGTTAATGTAAAATGGTTTGATTAACTTTTAAATATGTATAATTCGATAACTTTTATAGCTTTGTTACTCAATCAGACTATATTTTGTGCAAGAATTTAAGAAAATATAATTAGGTACACATTGATTCAAATTAGTGATTCCCAAAATCTCATAGATATTTCATTTCATTTGAACAAAAAGTCAAAGTTTGTCTTGTAAATTTTATTGAACAAAAAAATTGAATTCCCAGTACATTACAATACCTTATCATAATAAGAGTTTTCATTTTTATCAAAATTTAGATAAAAATAATTTTAATAAAACATTAATACTAGATTTAAAATAAAACAACTGAATGCAACAACTTTTATTTACACAACACAATTATCTAGAATTTGCCTCGGAGTTTTAACTTCTTCTTGAAGAACGGGTTTATCGGGGATGGTGTGGATGGTTTCAAATTGGTTTTAACCGGTTTCTTGGTTCCATCGAAGGGTATATTTGGACTTTGCCTTATACTTTTATAATAATCAATAGTTCCTTGCATAGAATTATTTTTTAATACGAACTTAACTTTCTTCGGAGTTTCTAGAATTTTCTTTTCTTGTTTCTCAAATTTCTTTCCTTTTCCAAGTATTTTTGTTGCTTTTTTATTTTCATCTTTGCCTTCTGTATCTTTTGTTTTAACTGTCATTTTATCACTAGCATTATTCTTATCTAATTCTTTCTTGCTTTGCTCTAGAACTTTATTTTTCGAACTAAACTCTTTCTTTTCTATACCTTTATTGCCTAATTCTTGTTTTATAGGTTTCTCTGTTTTACTTTTTTGATTATTATTAACACTGTTACTCTTTCCCTCATTTTCTTTATTTGATTTCTTGCTTTCTCTCTTACTTAAATCATTGGAACTGTTTTCTTTCTTGTCAAGTTTAAGTTTCTTATTTTTAATACTTTTGTTTATTTCACTAACTTTTCTTTTATTATTCTTGTCTTTTTTTTGATTGGATTTATTTGTGTCTTGTTTTGATTTGGGGCTTTCTTTCTGTGCATCGCCGTTCTAAAAATCAACAAAAATTGAATCATGCTTTAATCATAAAAAAAATTAATATTATACTAACATAACTTTATAGTTTATTATCAAGAGGCATAATTTAACTGTACATAAAATATGTGTGACATGTTCTGGGACTATGAAACGATTCAAAAAATATTACAACATTTTCAATAGAAAACATTTGAGAACTATTTTCGTTTGGGAAACAGGGGCCAACCCTCACGGGGCGCATAGTAATTTAGGTAGTTCAAAAATAACAACTTACAGTTAAATTAGTTTGCGTGTCTGTCTGCAGATCTTCAACGATACTGAGACCGGCGCGAGATTTGGCGAGCAGGCGCTTTCTGTGTTTTCGACGGAGACCTGAAACAAGAAATATAATTATATTAATTTAGCTTCATCATCTTACTTCGCCTTCTAATAATAACTGTAGAAATATTCAACCAATAAGAATCCTAATAAGATTATTGTTTAGCGGCCTCCCCGATTGTTGTACTACGGTAGAGAATATAAAAGATTTTTCTGAAAACTGAAACAGTACATGGTATCCCCATTGTACTTTTGCGTGATATTCAAATAAATATTAATCCCAAAAAAATAAAGTAAACTAAAATGGCTTCATACCCCTCAAAGCCAGTTCATCGGAGCTGACCACGAGCTCTTTCTCCAAAGATTTAAGAGCAGCAGCAGCCTTCCTCTTGGCAGCTGGTGCCAATTTGGGTTCCGCTTCAACACTCCTTATCTTTAATGGATACTCATTTTGTGATAGTTTTTCAAATCTGAAACAGAAATTAGTTTTAATCTATACATATAATAAAAACGTAACGAGTCGCTGTCTGTACATGGAAGATATATGAGAAAAAATATTATAGGAGACCTTTATTAACGCAATAGAACCCAAAACAATGATTTTTGGAATTTTTGTCTGTTTGTGCACGCTAACCTCAGAAACGGCTTATCCTATCTAGATGGGGTTTTCAATGATATATTGTGGTAAGCTTCACTTAACATTTAGTGTTTAATTCATGTCAATCGGATGATAAATAAAAATGTTATGGCTATTTAAAGAATCACGTTGAACTTTTTGAACGTTTGTTGGCGCGGGTTAGGCATTTTTAAAAATGCTGCCCAAAGTCACTTTTCTACGCGGACGAAGTCGTGGGCACAGCGAGTATTAAATATATTTGTACTGTATGACATTCTAAGTGTTAGTGTTGTATTCCCTTTCGTACCCTCTCCTTTACCCTTCCTTAATTCTCTTCTATGTTATTACTTCCTTTCTCTACCCCTTTTATAGAGTTTGGAAGGTATCTAGGTATCATCTAATATTATAAAAAAAAACCCTTAAAAAGGACCATCTATTTTTACTTTATAATTAAAATCTTTGTTATGGTTTAATACGCAAATGAATCTTTATTTAACTACTTCATATTATTAAAAACAATTACTATATACCTCTATAAGAATAATTTTTAACATAAAACTAATGTTATATGCAACTTACCGTTGCAAGCAAACCCTGGCTCTCTTATAGGCTTTAGAGGCAGATTTCTTCATGAAATGTTGAAGCCTCTCCACAATGAGGTCAGCTGGTACCGGTAGAGGCTCAAGAATAACATCCACGTGACCAGCTCGAGGATCTAGAGCGGAACTGAAAAGGAATATTAATTAATTTATCCTTTAATATACAGTGTGCTACACAATATGTGTCCGATCCGAAAACCACTTACTATATACCAGTAGTAGCTCCTTATTTTGCTATCGTTTTGAAAAAATAACATAATTATTTTTCCAAACAAAAGAAAACTAAGTAAAATTGCAAATGAAATGGCAACACCGTCTTGAATTCACGGGCTCTGCTAGCTACAGGGTGAATAGGGTCTACCAAGTACAAACCGTACGTGAGTTGCTAGCATTTGTGAATTTCCTTGAATTTGTGCAAAAATTTTCACTAGAAACATAATCTTCAAAACTGTATTGCATTGTTGTTTTTAGATATAGATTTTTTGTTTTATTACGACGACCGCTTGGCGCAGTAGGTAATACACCTGCCTTCTGCGCGAAGGGTCGTGGGTTCGATTCCCACACCGGAAAAATATATTTGTAATTTACATTTGTATTTTTCTGGGGTCTGGGTGTTGCTATGTACCTACTATCTATTGTATGTATGTATTTACAATAGAAAAGTAATGTATATGTAATTTATTCCGTTATCTAGTTGCCATAACACAAGCTTCGGCTTAGCTTGGAACTAGATGGCGCTGTATATAAATGTCCTGAAAATATTTATTTATTTATTTATTATTATTTTATTCGGAAAAAATATTAGATAGAGAATATTACCCTTCAGGATCGGACACATGTTTTGTTACACATTGTATATGTTACGGCTAATACCCGAAGTGCGGCTACACCTAGATTTAGCCGGTTAGAACTAGGTGTAGCCACTT
>JADANM010006598.1:1200033-1210685 GCA_026213755.1 Eurema hecabe
TGCGGCTACACCTAGATTTAGCCGGTTAGAACTAGGTGTAGCCACTTACTCTTGGTTAAACCTAGTACGAGCCGATTGTTTTCGGGTAAAACTAGGTCTATCCTTCATCTTGCCGGCTACAACTAGGTCCAACCATTGCCTCTTGGACAAAACTAGACCGTGTATCCGATATCATTCCATGTCAGTATTAGCCGTAACATATATACCAAAATCACAATATTAACCTGAACTCAAATTTCATATTATCTTAAACTAGCCGCTCCCCGCTGTATTACCCGCGTAGTTCCCGTTCGCGGTACAATACAGGGATATAAAGTATCCTTTGTTGTAAACCTATCTACATACCAAATTTCAACTAAATCGGTCCAGCCGTTTTTGAGTGAAAGAATAACAAACATACATCGATACATACATTCTCACAAAAATTAACATTTATAATATTAGAAGGAACCACCCGTGTAAAAAAAACAAAATATCCGAATTATTATTCGGTAATAAAAAAATTATGTCTATATGAGATAGTTAAATTAAAGTTTTGTTTTTCACAGTAAAAAAAATTGCATACACAATAATAGTTATCACTACAATTTTTTTCTTAAAAGAAATCACCCACCCATTATATTACCCTATGTATGGCCGATTAAATCATAACTTTCAACAGTGTAGCTAATTAAATAACAACAAAAAACGACTTCACGATAACACATATTCAACAAAAAAATAATGGTTCAAATTGATAATCAAAATTTATAATCGGCGGAGATATGGCGTATTAAAAAGTTCATCCCTAATTTTCAACTTGGGGTTGTTTTTTTATTATAAAATTTAAATGGGACCACCCTTGAGGTATTACCTATACGCCGAAAAATGTTCAAATCGGTTCATAATTAACGGTGTTATCGCGTAACAACCATAGAAAAAAAACCAACTAACGGGTCGAATTGAGAACCTCCACCTTTTTGAAGTCGGTTGAAAATAAAAATGGACTCACTTGACACTCTCATTGGTTTCCACCTGTTCTTCTTCTTCATCTTCCTCATCAGACACCAATTCGAGGGCATCTGGTCCACCCGCTGGACAACCCATCTGCAATTGGACACATACCATACAGTGTGTTACAAAACAAGTGTTCGAGCCTAAAGGATAATATTATCTATCTAAAATAAAATTAAAAAATCTATATCTAAAAAAAGCAATGCAATTAAGTTTTAAAGATTATGTTTCTAGTCAAAAATTTACTCAAAATTCACTAAAGGAAATTCACTAACGCTGGCAACTCACGTACAGTTCGTTAACTCTATAGAGTATAGACCCTATAGCTAGCAGAGCACGTGAACGCGAGACGGTGTTGCCATGTAAGTTTTGCAATTTTACTTAGTTAATTTATTTTTTTTGTTTGGAAAAATTACTTATGTTATTTTTCAAAACGATAGCAAAATAAGGACCTACTACCGGTATATAGTAAGAGGTTATCGGATTGGACACTTGTTTTGTAGCACACTGTTTAATCATAAAAATGTTGTCTGAACTATCAGTTTAAACAGAGATTACCAAAAATATTAATACTTATAGATTAGTATTAATAGTATGAAACCGATTTTCTAACAGATTTTTGCAACAGAGAGTTATTGAAGAGAAAGGTTTATGTGTATAATATAATACATGCATAATTCCGGGTAAAACCGCTTGGTGCTACTAGTATTATAAACAACAAATCCTCACCCGTTTCCAAGCTTCAGTAGCACCGGCATACTTGAGACCAGCTTCACTCTGTTTGATCAAGTCGGTGAGGAGTTGCCGGCTGGCCATACACACATCTTGCATTTCACCGACACACACTTGCTGTAGGAACGGGTTTAGTAGTTCCACTAACGTTTCATCTGGGATCTTGCCTTTTGATATCTGGAATATTTAGTTTCATTATTAAAAACCTTATTTTTTATAATTAACTTTGCCTGCAATTTTTTACATTAAATTTTCAGTTTATCTTATTGACACAGAAGTGTTATAGGCGGCAGTATCATAAGAAAGGGATCTCTCCCAGACAACCATATTATAAGAAAAAGTAATCAGACCGCAATATACAACTGAAAAGATAACAAATTGTATATCGACAAATTATTCAAACATACATACACAAGCATATAAATAATATCACATTTTACTTACCTTAGATAATTCTTCCAAATAGCAGTCTATGAAATGCAATATCAGTGAAATGGCATTCCTTGCGTAAAACGGTGTTTTCATTGCTAATAAACCTGCAAAATAATTTATGAATATTTCATGAATCCTTTTTGTTGCTTTACAGTGTCATCTAGTCCCAAACATACATTTCTTTTCCCAGACCCCCAAAATGTACAAATGTATCTATATCTGTTCTGAATATGGGGATTGAACTCACAACATTCAGTGCGGAAGGCAGTTGCCTTATCACTGCACATAGTGGTCATTATTATTAATATTCTAGTAAAAAAATATAGTGTAAAGTCAATAAGATTTAATAACAATAACAAAAGAGTTTATTCATCGTTTTGGAAAAGACATATAATTAGTAATTATAATAATAATCTGCTCGTAAGTTATGACTTTATCTCTTGGTATTGTAGATTTTATTATTATTGTTATTAATATATTTTTAAATTAGTTCAAATTAGTATTATGGTTAAATTCTAAAGTGGTGAAACATAGACATGTAGTGGTTGTATAGTATGTGAATGTTGTACATGCCTATAACTGGCTTTTGATACAAGTGTTTTTTTTTATGAAAATTTTTGAAATGTTTGTATGTAAAGCTGTTGGTATTTCGAAATTAATAAATAAATAAATAATAAGTCTTTTTTTCTTGGCCAAAAGTTTACAGAGGTTCAATTGATAATATACAATTGGCGAACTAAATCTGATCCCTAGCTAGATAATTAAAATAACCTGTGTTAAAGGATCAGTTCCGCTTCCTTCATGTATACATTGAAGTATATTACCGCAGTCTTTCAAAAATAACGGTTTGGCATTAACAAAGATTAGAGTACCTATAATAAATTTTGGGGAAATATAAAAAAACTAATAATTATAAGCAGACAGAAAATTTTAAGCTGCTTAGTTTAAAACAGAAGCATTAATTTAGCTGATATATTGTATTGTACTAAAATTATTAAACTACTTACTTATTAACTTAATGCAGTA
Source organism: Eurema hecabe (assembly GCA_026213755.1). Classification (NCBI taxonomy): domain Eukaryota; kingdom Metazoa; phylum Arthropoda; class Insecta; order Lepidoptera; family Pieridae; genus Terias; species Terias hecabe. The sequence continues at coordinate 1,203,217 of JADANM010006598.1, forward strand.
CAAATTTAGAAGGGGATAAACTTTTTATTTTTATAGAAAATCAACTTACCATCTTCCGAGCACAACATATTTGCATACTTTTTGGCTGCGTCCAGATCCCATTGTGTGCGTAATAAAATTCGTAAACTGCCGCGCAAATACCTCCGTACGAGCTGAAATTATTTATTTCATATCATTATACTGACTAAATGTATAAAGTACATGAAATGTAATAGGCAGCCTTATTGCGAAATAGTGAATGTTTCCAGGCAAACTTGTATGAGGATCAGCATACATGTCACTTTAAAATACTTCTAAAAACAATATCTTTTAATCCAAAAATATAAAGACACATTGTAACTCTTATTTATTCAACATAAAAATTTCCATATTAATAATTACCATCAAAAACTTATCCATCCTATGTTGGTCTATACCGTACCATTCTATAGCTAATACTTTAAAACCAACTTTAGTCATCATCAGTGCGTTATCTAGTTGTTCTGTCGGAAATAGATCTAGTATCTGTGCTATGCTTTCACATAAGTCCTCCTGAAAATTTTACACATTTTGTTAAGGTGATTTTTTAAATATGATAAATATAAATTTCCCTTAAAATTTCACCCAATATTAACTAATAGGTACTAATTTTCATTCTCTATTTCCTCTTTGAATACCTAATATGATAAAACTAGCCTATAATGTTTACCAAATTAAATAAATATCACTCCAGTGGTTAAAATTAAAGAATCAAAACACTACCAATAACATGGGAGTTCAATAGACAGACAGACAGAGTTACATCAGTAGTTTTACAGTAAAAAAACTAAATTAATGCAACATCAAAGATTATCATAATCTAAACTTAGAAAAACATAATTTTTATTCTTGTCTTATAAAATACTAGTACATTACTGAAATAATGAAATTAAAGAGTAAAGGATAAATAATTTAAAATATACCTGTACTAAGGGTTTGTCAGACATCCACACTGCGTAAAATAGCCCTTTCCACACTCGCGTAAAATCGTCTTCTTTGAAAACTGGAAACATTTAACTATTTAATCTTATGATGTATAAACAAGTTAAATGCTGATTATGTTTAATTATAACGATTCTTAGTGTAAGTATGTGAAATTATTGTTGATACAGTTGTTAAGTTTAAATATACAGAAAAACATAACATGTCTTGGAGGTTATAATTCAGCATGCGTCAACCAAAACATACATCAATTTCAATTTCAATTTCTTTATTAATTGCAAAGTAATGTTCCTATACATTAATAGAATGAGTACTTACCATAATTTCTTGAAAAACAATTCAAAAGCCACTTTTTTAGCGACTTTAACACACGATCACGGGTCCTTTTCTCATTTCCTGATAACAACTTTGCAAATTTAAATTCTTGGGCCACTATCATAACCTTCTCATTTTTGGGTTTTACGAAAGGTTTCTTCTTATTTTTTGGTTTTTTATTATTCTTCTTATCGATAGCCTTCATTTTTAATACTGCTAATAGCCTACAAACTTAAAAATATAGCTTGATTTCAAGGGGCAACGCATGTGTTTTTTATTTGTTAATTTTGATGTTAGACAGTGTCACTGTCACAGTACAGAGTACAGACTTAAATAGTTTTCATATAAACTTGTCAATTGTCATTTGCCAGCTGCCAGTAACAAGTGACAGTGACATATGCGTTCCACTTAACCCACAACGGCGATCGATGGAATCGCTACATTGAGTAGACATTCTCCTATAATAGGCTATTTGACACTTGGAAATATGCGTCGAATTATCGCCATCCTAGTAGATAGTAGTGTAATAAAGCGTATTTAACACAATTTAATAGAAAAATATGCATGATTCATTCATATTTTACGAATAAAGTTCGAGATATTTTTCAATATGTCTACCACGACAAGAACGCTCTCCAACTAGTTGTAGGGCTGGTGACGTCACTGGGGAAATTATTAGATTGGGTCGTTGACATATTTATCGTTAACGAAAGTAGACCGCTCATTTGCGTTCATGAACGCGTCAATCAACTAGTTCAATTCAACGACCAGTCGAAACCAACTTTAAATGTTTTTTTTATCAACGATTCAACATAGACGTCTTACGTATGAATCACATGTAGAAATGCGTAAATTTAAAACATGAATTGGTTGAGACCAGTTCATTTATTTGTTGAATAACACTTCGCACGCACTAATTTAAGTTTTATAGCAATAGTTTTGGAATATATATATTTGTATGAACTGAATGTAGCTTAGTGAATACATAATACAAAATGGATGCAGGATGCCTATAAGAAATATTTGTATACGGTTTTGTTTATCTTTCGTTTCGTTTAAAATTAAAATTTTTTGATTTTGAATATTTATTTCTTGTTTTTTATCTTCAGTGATTTACGTGCGAAGCCAACCTTCTAATTAGTTTTAAATATAAGATGCCTAAGAAAAGTTTTAAAATTAAATAATTTATGTAATGTTTCAAATAATTAAACAAATTTCTTATTCTAACTAGTAAATATTTTAATATAAACTAAAAGAACACAAAATATAATTATATAATTTTTAATATGATAAATTTAATAATATGCCTCAAAAGTTTAATTTAAATCATGTTTTAAATTTACGCATGGTTACATATTGTGATTCGGTACAAATTTAAGACGTCTGTGTTGAATCGTATACCTTGAAACACTTAAAGTTGATTTCGAATTGTTGTTGAACTTAACTAGTTGATCGACGCGTTCATGAACGGTCTAGTTTAGTAAACGATAAATACATCGACGACCCATCTCTACATCTTTGTGACGTAGCTCGGTCAATATGCGTCGGCCATTAAAGAGACAGCGTTTTTAGCGCCAATTCTAAAATTCAAACTTTAACATTAAATTTTGTTAAAAGTACTGCACGTTTCCCGGAAATATTGATGTGGTGTGTTTATTATGCTCTAAAGAACCATTTAAAACTGTTTTCAAAAATCAGTCAAATAGCCTATTATCACCGTAGAATGGTCTGCATAGAAGACCAAGGCTTATGAAAACAAAAATATATCATTAAATGAACTTGCCCCTTATAAACAACAAAACACTGATTCGTTCAAGGCCTTAGATAAAGAATCTTAAGAGAATATGAGTCCCATCGTTAATGTGCGCACACCATTTCCCGAAAACAATGACAATTTAAATTAAAAGCAGTTTTAAAAAAATAATGTACATGTATATATCATAAAACTAAAAAGCTGAAACTTACCGATTTAAAAATGAACTTGGCATATGGCATTACTACATATTATTATGCGGTTGAAATATTGTCATAAAATCGTCTTAAGTTAAAAATTTAAATTCTAATAGTCAAGGGATGTGATTGTTGCAAATAATTAACACAGAACATGAAGTATAAACAATTTATTTATGATATACTTGAACAATAACGTCCTTAGGCACTTTCATACATAAATAGAATTTGATATTTTTTACATAATAATTTTAGAAAAGGTTTTTTGTCAACAATTATTTGTAAAGCGTTTTAAAATTAAGCTTTTAAACAAAATAAACTTAAAATCATTTGATTTATTTTATTGTCTGAACATTTTGCAGGTTTCTTTGTAGTTATATTTTCTACAGACAACATTGTGATTGAAAAATCACATTTTTAACAATTACAACAGTAACGAGCTTTTTGAGTAACACTATTTTTTTTTTCAAATTTCTTTTTAAAATTAAAACAGTACTTTTTTTCTTTCTTATATATTATGGCATTAGTGTTTAGCTTTTTGCCAATGTCAAGTAAAATCGTCATCAAGTCGTCTTTAGTAGATAGTAGTCAGTCGTTTCGTTCTGCCCTTCGTAAAGTGATAGTGAGCTTTACGAAGAACCTAGACGAATCTTGGAGCAATCGGAACGGCGCTACTAAGCGCTCTCAAATGAATTCTTCATTTCTTGGACACTTATTAGCTAGTTTACTGCATGATACACTGTCAGAATCATACATTACATCACTTTATGCACCAAAAAAGGAATATGCAATCGAGATTACATATAGACGCCGCACGATTACCGCCAAAACTCCAAACAGTATTTATTTCAACGATTGAGTAAGTAGATTATATAAAAAAATGGTTACTGGAAATAATTACAAAAAAAATTATACATACAGACGAATTGAGAACCTCCTCCTTTTTTGAAGTCGGTTAATAATCTCTGACACTCCCACACATAATAATAAACAGTAAACACTTTTAATCAATTTAAATTAATCAAATAACAATAAATATTAATAACTTAATACCGATTCATTTAATTTCAATTAAAAATTATTTAACACTAACGACTTTCATATTATTAACGATTCTAAATAAAACATTGATATTTAATATTTTTTTCACATATTAACAATTATATATTCTCTTCCTAAAGTATATGGATTTAATACATAGAAAAAATGAGATGTTTTTCTTAAAATGATTTTTATAAGCATTTCAAACACCATATTTAAAGCATTATTAATTTAAAGGAATGTATATTATATTGCACATTGAAACAATTTCCTTTATTTTAAGGTTCTTACCAATCTTATAAACGCAAAACGTTTCTTAGCATATAAATATTAAATGGAATTACTGAAATTTAGTACACATAATCTATACTAATATTATAAAGAAGTAAAGTTTGTGTTTGTTAAATTGTAAGGGGTAATTTCGGGATGTACTGAATTGAATTTAAAAATTCTTTTACCAATAGAAAGCCACATAATTGCTGAGTGTCATACACTATAATATTAAAAAAAAGGATTTTTAACATTATGCCTTACGAAGTAGGCACGGTTCAATTAGTATTTAATAAACTAGTGACCCTTTACGGCTTCGCGCGCATTTACGATGCATGTATACATATAATATATATGCTCTAAGTCTGGTATTGCCATGTGAACGAAAACTGCGTGCGGTCACAGATAACTAATATTTTCATGACAGACTGTTGTTTTAGACTAAATCATTTCAAAATGGCCGAAATACCGTTTCATAATCGAATGCTAACCGATTTGCATTTAGAAATATTGTGTTTTTGCGTATCTACAAGTTATGTTAAAAATGATTAAAATGTATATTAAAATATTCTGAACAGCAATATTATTGAAAAAAATTCATTATTTTTTGTTAATAGTATACATATATAACCTTAGAAACACATTTTTTTTTCAAGTTATTAACATCAATACACACAAACAATCATTTTAAACTCATAATTTTTCTCAAAATGTAAACTCAATTCAAACTAACTATGATTTAAACTTAAAAATGAGTTTGTATCTAATTAGTTATCGTGAGTGAGCATAGACAATGGATCTTCAAACACAGGCTCGGATGATTTTGTCGATGGTTCTTCTGGTGGTGATATTGTATCTGTAATGTTTTAAATTGTCATAAATTCGTTAACTGCAGTTATTTCAGTAATTAAATTATATCATTTGCCAAAAGTTTGGTTTTAATAAATAAATATTAAACAGCAAAATAAACCACAAATACTACATGATAAATAATTTTATAGTAAAAAAAGGTTATTTTAAGAGGTAGAGTGAAAGGATCATCTCTTTAGAGATTGACAAAGACAAACGATCTCTTCTTATTCTCTCTTTTTTTCCTAAATTTCTTTTCTGTATCTCTTTATTTGTCGTAATTCCCTTCCTTTCCGCTTTAAAAGCCTCTGAACTATAACTATGAGCTGAACAAACTTACCTGTTATACAAACAGTATTGTTAAATAATTAAGAAAAATGCAATCTTATCTTACCTTTAAATTTCTTCGTTTTAGTAGAAAATATATCTTCATCACTCCCATCACTGAACAACGAAGTATTCGGTTTTATTTCTTTCTCTTTGACTTTCTTATTTTTCTTACTTTTACCAAATAAATCATCATCGCTATCCGAATCAAAGAGTTTCGCTTTTGGCGGGACAACCTTCTTTTTCGCGCCGAAAAGCTCACTGTCACTGTCACTTGAATCAAAAATTGACGCTTTTTTATCTGTACTTGTTTTATTATCTATGCTCGTTTCTTTATTATGTGTACTTGTTTTATTATCTACGCCTGCTTCTTTTTTATCTGCATATGTTGAACTTAAAGTAGAAATAGGCTCAAGTATGTCAGATTTCGTTTCGCTTTTCGGTTTGTCTATACTTTTGCTTGTATCGGTAAATATGTCTTCGTCCTTAAGTATATAAACCACTTTCGAAGTAACATTTTTATTTGTTTTTGTAATTATTTCAGAATTTGTTTCTAAGCTACCGGTATTTGGTGTTTCATTTTTATTAGATACACTAGTTACGTTATTTTCAACATCTTTTTTAATAAATTTTATAGTTTCAGACTCTTTCGTAGTTTTGTTTTCACTGGGATCTATATTTGAATTTAAAGAATCTTTGTTATCTGTCCTTTTTTTTGGTTCATCTATAGAGCTAGAATTATCTGTGGAATCTATATTGTCACCGAAGTCTATACCTGATTTTCGCGCGGCTTCTTTCCTAGCTCGGCGCGTAGACGGGCGTCTTTTAACTTGTATTTTCGCCCTCTCTTTTGATATTTTGTTATTTAATATCTCAGATTCTTTCTCATCCTCAAAGTTAACTGTTTTAACTTCTTTATTATTGCTTTGATTTTCATTACTAAAAGTTGCATTGCCATCTACATCTTCATTAGTTTCGGGTTTAGACTTCTTCGGCGAAGCTCCCGGCAGTAAAGAATTAACGTTGATATTAAAATTTATAGGTTTTAATTTCCCTATGTTTTTACTATGTTTAGTTTCTGAATTATCGTCCATTTTCTGAATATCAGTTTGTATTCTATTTATTTTATCTGATATCATAGCATTTGTTGAACGGATTGATTCATCTAAGCTCGAAAGTTTTTCAGAGTTTGATTCGTGTGTTATAGTATGTGTAGTATTAGATTCGACTTCAGTTTTTGATATATCGTCAGGAATATGTTCATTAACATTTTCATTCTCTATTTTTGTAGTTTTAATAGATTTTGGTACGAAATCTACGTCGATAGCTGGGGGCTCGTCATGGAAAATACTGAATCTTTCATTTGCATCATATGTTGCTGGTGTAACATCTGGCAGTACTTCATCTTTTTTGAAAAATGAAGCCTCATCATCGGAATCATCATCAAAGAGAGCGTTAACGTTTTTACTCTTTTTAGGCTCTTTTGGTTTCTCGAATTCTGGAGGCATATCGTTGAATATATCTGAGAATATATCCGGTTTAGTATGCGTTTCCATTTGAGTAATTTCTTGAGGAAGATGTCCAATATCGTTACATATATTTTCATGCGTTGAATCTTTTTCAATGCTGTTTTCTTTACTAGTAATAGAATTTAAATTATCTTCATTGCTATCAATATTTCTAGGGACATCAGGTAGAGGTTGGGTATTAAATATATCTCCATCTTCAGGTAGAATTTCTTCATTCGCTGTACTTTC
>JADANM010006598.1:1219528-1232183 GCA_026213755.1 Eurema hecabe
CGCTAAACATAAATGACGCGTACTATACTGATTAATTACCTGCATTATTTTTAACAATCCTACTTTAGTAATTAGTTTTCGGTTTACCTGAGTCATGTAAAAATGCATAATTATGTGTTGAGAAAACTACATTTAATAAATGTGTGATTACAAAAATAAATAATAAGCTTTTCGTTTCGTTAGTATGGAGTAAGTCCGTGTGTATGATATGTAGTATTTAACCCAGAAAAATATCTCAAAAACGAAAAGGAAATAGGATGAAACCACGCGACAACATAATATAATACAAAGGAATGTCAAACATTGTACAGCTGTGGATTGTGGATAGTCGTGAATCGCTTTATTTACTTGCAACCAATTTTTTTAGGAAGTACTAATTATGTATTTATATTTTCCTTTAACAAGAGCGTGCGATTTAACGGTATTCCGAAACCCTTGATATAGGTCGCGTCATATATGTTTAGCGCTGGACGAGAATAGCTGCGCATCGGTAGAATCGCGCTCGTAATTGACGTATTGTTGCGAGAAAGACAACACGACTGGGACAACCCATCAACGCTCGCGCACCCGACGATAACGCGCCCCGCACGCCGCACCGCTACCTCGATACCTTATTTTTGACTTCTGCGCAGGTTTCGTTCAGCGCTAAAGATTTGTGACGTAACCTTTGTTTTAGACAGCTTGGTAGGGAAGGTCACACGCAGTGTCCAATTGCAGAGAATAGTGCGACAACATTTTTTGAAATTTTTTGTCACTGCACATGTAATTGCACGCATCAAGCGAAAGCACTACTTTTGAGAACTTTTGAGAGTGCTCACTGCTCGAAAGATGTAGTTCAAACATTCAACGTTAAGAATTATATATGAGATATATTGCGAATTATATATGACTCCTCCCCTTCCTGTTAATAATATTAAAATGAATCGCTATCAATAGAACTGATTTTGATAGGTATAGTACGGGTCACGAATCTTTAGCGCCGCGTGATCGTCGGGTGCGCGAGCGTTGATTGGTTGTCCCAGTCGTGTCGTCTTTCTCGCACCAATACGTCAATTACGAGCGCGATTCTACTGATGCGCAGCTATTCTCATCCAGCGCTAAACATAAATGACGCGCACTATAATTATTTTTTATTGAACTACGAGAGTGGTTCTTAAGCAAAGAACGCGGTTATGTCGGAATCACACGCTAGTCTGTCACCTACAGTAACTTCCGACTAAAAATCCACGCTGTTAGTAAGCAAAGTTACAAAGTTGCACTAAACTAAATTACCTTAACTCAAGGAAGAAACTTGCTCAAGGAAAGATTCCATTTTAAAAGGCTGTAATGGAATCGTTGTTATGAATTATAATTCACATCTAGAGAAAGTTTAGTTTAACAGTAAAAAAAACACGATCCCAAGCTATTAAAGGGACAAATTTGAAGAATGTTTAAGTTTACGTAATAAATTCATAACAATACCACGCAAACGTTTTCTACGCGGGTACTATAACTAGCTAATTTCAAAACAAAATTTAATCTATGCAGTTCTTTAGTACAATAAGTAGGTACATAACCACCTTGCTATCAAATATTACTCACAATTCACATCACAAACAATCGCAATGAATGGCTGACCACAGCTAATGATTAGGCATGCGTCAGTCTATGTATTATACCTACAAAAGTTTAGTCATTTATCTAGAACCTAGGTCATTTGCTATAACCTAGGAAATTGCTCAATTAGTCATTTTGTGTTTTATTATGAACTAGCACTATGGATGTTAAAAATATTTATGACGAAGAAAAACTATTAACCAATGACGTAATTATTTTTATCTCAAATTATTAGTTTAGGAATTTGATGTAACTTTCGTTTCATTATTTTATACATTACGCATACAATTTCGTGTTGGACAACCAATTCATTGAAATTTAAAAATTAAGACGCTAAACACATAACACCATGCATTAACATAATAAAATGACGAATAAGACCCTTTAAAGCTCTAATTGTAATTTTAAAATCGTAATTAAAAAAATTGTCATACATTTGTAAGAAATTCAACTCTATTTCATTTAAAATTTAAATATATTAATTCATCAATAAATACTATCAAACTCTGTGAATTGGGTAAAATTCATATTTGACAAAATTTTACCTTAACATTACCATTATTAGTTTGTTGTTATGTAAATCATTACCCTTTTTACAGGGAAAACCCTGTTTAATCAATGATAAACATGAGCTAAAATCAGTAAATCAAAAAGAGTTTCTACTAGGGAGAAATTGATTCAATCATGAATAAAAAGAGATAATTAATCCAATCAAATCAAAAAGAGATTCTATTAAAAAATGATTTATTAATATATTAATATTACACTTAGAACTAAAAACTATTTTAACATTTACAAAAACTGCATTGTAGACCAACTTATGAATTGAACTTAATTCTATGTCTGAGAAAAGTCACTGAAATAAAAATAATTAAATATCCTCCGACGTCTGAAGAGTTATAAGTCCCTGGTACTCCATTTCTTTATACATAATATCCTGGTTCAAAGTGTGCAAGGTATCTTGAAACCGCTGTCTTAACGCTAAGTTCTCCATACCGGATATTTCGTGCTGTGTTCTCTGTCTACGCTGTTTTAACTCATCCAATTCAGCTTTCAGCTGCTCTATTCTTACAGTCATGTTGTCTTTGTCCCTCGAGTATTCATCTTCCTCAGAATACTCCATTCTACTTGACGTGTTTGCTTTTGAGAACATTGGCGATTCAAATTCCGTTGGATATGATTTTTGTTCTAAACCGAGCATGGTGCTATTGTCCGATAAACGGCTGTATGGAGATAGTCGACTTTCTTCCATTTCCACATTAATATTGTCGTCTTCTGCGTCACTGTCGCTTACAGCCCCTCCGAATATGTCTACAACATTTGATGTCTCTTGTTTTGGCTTTACCGGCTCTTTCTTAGGAGCTTTCTCTGCCTTCTTCCTCTCTGGCTTTACTTTAGGAGCCTTTTCTGGTTTGTGGTCATCATCCTCTTTAATAACTTCCCAAGTTACATTCACAGCTTCATTATCAGCTCGTAGTAGCCGCTTAACCTCCTTTTCTATCTCTGGAGCTTCTACGTATTTCTTCTTTAGCGTTTTACGAAAACGGCGCTTTCGTACGTTTTTCGTTGGCGGAGTTACACCGTGTGGATAGAGAAACTTCTTATCAACTTTGTAAGGATCTTTCTTTTTAATTTTCGATGGAGACTCTTCCTCTACAGGCTGATCTGCTTCCTCTTTACATATCATTATTTGGCAGATGTCTGCCGTTTTGTAGAAACTCTTATTATCGATCGTTTTAAGAGATTCTATTATAGTCGGTAAGTCCAGAATTTTAGCATGCATAAGCCAATGGTCGAATCTTACTTCACCTGTCCTCATCTCGTTATCAACCTGTATTGTAAGGCGATTTTTAAGATTTTCACCTGATTTTAGAACATCGCGTAGAACCTTGGCTGGCTCTTCTGGTAGTCTTAAAACAAACTGAGATTCCAGTTCCGCCGGATACTCAGGTTCTCTTTTGTCTCTATTCATTTTTAAATAATAAAAATTGTAAGAATATTATTAAAAAGTATAAACAAAAATAAAAATTAAATTGACAGCAAAACAATAATATGCGAATTGCGAGTTCTCGAACTTTCATAAATAGACAGATCATGTCAAAAGTTAATATGACATTTGGGTGTCAAATTCAAAGTTGATTTTTCAGTTTATAGTTTATAGTATAATATTAGACTTTGAATTACCAATTAAATAAACATTCACATTTGTTGTTATATGCTTACCAATCAAGGAAATAAAGTGAAATATTCCACTACATATTTTTTTATTTACTTAGGCTGAATGTCCGCAAGCCGTTTGTCAAGTCACAAATCTATTTATATACTGTCAAGTCACTGTCAAACCAAACTTGCGTTCCTCCTTAAGGTGAAAGGACGTGTTATCAGTTTTTGTTTACATTTAGTTACAAGAAAGTATACAAAAAAATCAACTTTCTAACTAATTTTACCTTTAACAAAGGACGCACTTTTTATAATAAAGTTATGTCGTGAAATTATTAATCAGTAAGTAAATATTATAATTATTAATTTGCATATAAATTTGTCCTATCTCTGATGTTTATACATCCTGATTTAAGATAGGATATAGTTTTACTATTAAAAGTCATTTTCTATAATGCTCATAGAATTCAAGTCTATAAGAACTTCAATATACACTGTTGCGTGTTATTTTGTAGTTTGTAACCAGGATATTTGTTGACATTAATATTTAATTAAGTTACAAATATTTAAATGTCTCGATTCGGCGAAATTTTAGTTCCTTCTTTCCTTATATATGTTTATTAAATTAATGGTTGACTGTTATAGCATTAATCATTATCCAATATCTCAAATTAAAAGTCATAGACATTTTTATCATCCAGGTAGGATTAACTGTAGCCATAGTTAATTTAAGCTGTAGGTACTTAACCATGCATAAGTACTTTCATATAGGCTGTTATATTTAAAATAGTTTTTTCTGTCATCAACATGTCTGTTAATTTAAAAATGTTAAAAAATTCAAAACACGAAAAAAACATCACTGTTGTACATTTTTAGAATATCACTAAATAAAAACAAATATGTGTACAATTTAATTTCATTAATATTTTGAAGTAAATGTTACTTAAACAAAACAATGAAACAAAAAAATCTAATTTAAAATTCAATCAGTAGGAGGTTGACATAACCCGCGGTCCTTTTATTATCCTTGTAGAATTTATCCAACATGGGTGATCTTGGATTATAGAAAATTATTTTTCAAATAGAATGCCACATTTGTTAGTATCATAGGACCTATAAAAATCCTACTAAATTTAACATAATAATAAGCTACATTGACAACTATTAGCTTCAGAAAACAACTAAAACTCTAACATATACAGACATTTGTGCTGAGCTGTCAAGCTCTGTGAGTTAATAAGGAGTGTGTAATGGGCGACTATGACTATTTTCCAACAGGTGGCTCGCTTGCTCGTTTGCCCCTTATGTTATTAAAAAAAAAATTGGGACCAGATGGTGAATTCTTCTTCTTCGAAACAACAAATCTGCTTATAGTTTGGAGACTAATTTCATAGATGAAATAAAGATTTCACATAAGTGAAATTGAACACACCAATTTCTTCATAATGCCAACTATTTTGCTACGGTAGCAAAATATTTTAATGACCGCCTTATAACAGTAACTGTGAATGCCTTAATTAGACTTATGTAATATATTTTATTTGTTTAAGGTGAGAATGGAGAAAGTTAGTACAGATATGTTGCGGTCGGCCGCTCCTAACTGGAGCTTGGGCAGCGATAAGCAATTGTTGGATATGTTGCAAAATATTCATCAGGTACTGGAGTGTTTTGTCTTATACTAAAGAAAAATTTATTATTGATTTTTCATTCATCAAACTGTTTGAAATGTTGGAACTAGTTCAGGTTTATTAAGCACTGTGTCGAAAGCCACTTGAAATATTATTATTTATTTATGACTAGCCGCACCACGCGGTTTCACCCGCGTTTTTGCGTGTATTATAAACTTAAACCTTCTTCTTGAAACACTTAAATTAAAAAAAACCTCATGAAAATCGGTTGCACAGATAGGGATATAAATATATGAATTCTATCATCATGTATGAAGCTTATAAGAGTATTTTTTGTTTGATAGATTAAATTAATCTCTAAAACGATGGGTCATTATTTTATATTAATAATAATAATGGAATATATCATATGCACAAGGGGGCCTTTTCATTTTACCTGTAACTGCAGACTAATTAAGAACAATCTTAAACAAATGATACTAATATTCTATGTATTGACTATACGATTTTTTATGACAATTTTTACAATGAGAGTAATGTTTTTACAGAAAATAATGTCGAAATGTACGGAAACTAATGTCAAATTGGGAGATCTTGCCGACTCGTTGGACACGGCCAGTGTGGATCTACAAAATGTCAATAACAAGTAAGAGACTTTGATTTTAAAAAGAATAATAATAATAATAAGCCTTTATTTATCCATAACTCAACAAAACAGTTACAATAGTTTTATAAAATTTGGTAGTAAATAAATATTGTGTTATGGCCCCTTCCGGGTATAGGTATTGACTATTGATTTTAAAAATACTTATAAATGAATTAAAAAAATGTAATACTGGTGTAAATCAAATCTCTTTTAATGCAACAGTTAGCTTATAAGGTTAACATAGACGTATAACGCATAGACTGATAAACCTTAATAATCGGTCTGCAGTAAGTGAAGCCAAAACTATATTATATTACGTAGGTGTTCCGATAAAGAGCACGTTCCGATAATTTTGCCGTTCTAAGACATGTACCATAACAATGATTGAAAAAACAAAATTTAAGTAGACATAATTGTCTATTTGAAATGACTTCACCTCGCGTGCTCTTACTGCGGTTCTAGGTGTTATTATTCTATGGGTATAAGTTTCAAAATGACCGAAACATTTTTTTTATTACAACAAGGCATACATATGTCGTTTTTAAAAAAAAAGTCTTTTAAAATCGTTTAAAACATTCAAAAACACAATGTGTATGTATACTATTAGAAGCTTAGTTTAGTACTCCTAATAAAGTTTCTTGCCAGTTATCGTCTTTAGAAACTGCTCTACGAAATGATGGTACTGTATAATTGTTTGAAATATATAATACCACTACCATGACGATTAAACTGTTACTATATTTAGCACTAGCTGCTGCCCGCGACTCCGTCCGCGTGGACTTTTATATAAACTTCCCCCTCTTAACATTTTTTTTTCAGTTGTTTCTCAGGCTCTAGACCATCTGTGTACCAAATTTCGTTCTAATCGATTCAGTAGTTTTAGCGTGATGGAAAGACAGACAGACGGACAGAGCTACTTTCGCATTTATCATATTAGTATGGATTAAGTTATTAAGACTTTAACTTTGACTTTCAGATTCATGGCCCTCAGCAACAGCCAGTTTGTTGAATGTAGAGTGTACGATGATGATATAGATGTCGCTGCAACTACTACACCCCCAAAGGTAAGAATTAGTTTTTTTTTATAATATAAAGTGGGGAGACGAGCTGGACGCACTCCTGATGGTAAGAGTAACGCCAGCCCATAGCCAATGCAGTGCTACCCGGAACTTTGCTATAAAGCTCGACTCCGGGCGGTGCACTACACCGACGGGGAGCGTCTTTTGAACTTTGAGAACTTTGAGTCATCAGATGTTAAGACTCATTAGCCCAGTCTCGCTGGCTACAGTGCCCTTCAGACCGGAGCACAGTGACAATATTACATCACTGTTCAGGCGGTAGAATGTCTGGCACTGTGGGGGTCGGTGTCCTGCGAAAGATACCTACCCCCGGTAGTGTTTCTTATTTTAAACTAGCGATCCTCCCCGGTTTCCCTGGGACATTGTATGTAATAAATAGAAATGTAAGCTGTACTATCTTTTAAGTTGGATCAAATTGTACATGGTGTGCAAATTTTATTTATAATCGGTTCTGTAGTTTATGATTTAATCGCGGACAAACAACGTGACACGTAGGTTATATATATTAAGGCTAGATATCCACATATGTTATAAATGTCTTATAGCTTATACCTATTATATAAAATAATTTAAATTTATAATATTCAAAATTGAAGCTAAAATTAAAATCTAAATTCATATTAATTATTATGCATCTTTCATTATTACTATATTTAATTCGCCTTAAAATTAAAACTTAATAATTAATAATTAAACATTTTTATTTTTTAGAAATGACTTTAAAAAGTCTGACCTTATTTTTATTTAAGGAAATTCAAATCAAATTATATCTCTTATCCAATGAAAATAATATTAAGAATATATATAGTCTAGATCTAAGGAAATATATAGGTAGGTTTGCTGTAATCGCGAAAAATACGAATAAGCTCAGGTAGCCTGGCAGAGATTGCTATCTAGCTATAAGAGCGCCTCTTGTACATATGTATACCTTAATTCATTTACTTATTATTTTTTGTAATCTATAATATTATTATAAAGAAGAAAAGTTTGTGTGTTTGTTAAATTTTAAGGGGTAATTTCGGGATCTACTGAACCGATTTTATAAATTCTTACACCAATAGAAAGCCACATTATTGCTGAATGTCATTGGCTATATGTTAAAGTTACAAAAATAAAAAAGGATTACTAATGTTATGCCCAATAAAGTGGGCACTGGTCAGTTAGTTTACAATGAAGTGTTTTATAGGTATAAAACGAAAAAAAAAATTGTTCAGTCTCGAGTAAAATTTGCAGATTTATTATAAATTTGTTTTATTGTTTATTGTTTTCAGGAAGAGCAGAAACAATCGAATCAAAGCGATGAGATGGTTCAGATGAAACAATGTCTGCTGGTGTTGGAATCTATGCATGAGACCATACAAATATTGGACTCGGATTCCTCTGATGATGAAGAGGAAAGGTAACCTCACTTGCTTTAAAGTCAACATCGAAGTCTAACTATATAAGTTTAACTCTTCTCTGTTCAAAGTAAAAAGTCTAATGTAACTTGTCTATCTCTTCTTTGTTCAAAGTAAAAAGTCTAACGTATCTTGTCTATCTTTTCTCGGTTCAAAGTATAAAGTCCAATGTTACTTTTCTATCTCTTCTCTGTTCAAAGTCCAAGTCTGACGTTACTTGTTCAACTCTTTCTTAGTTAAATTCAAAGTCATACTCATCTTTATTCAATTGGAATCAATATGTTTCTAATATAATTTTTATAAGATATGTTTTGGGGCCTTAAAGGAATTGAGATTTTTAAGATTTCGAAAGGATTTTCGTATTGAAGTTTGGGTTTAAAAATTTCTAGTGTATTTTAATTGTTTTATATTTTTATTTGTAGGGTAGTTTTGAAACCGAAGGATATGTATAAAGACCGTCCTTTGCCGTATATAATTGGATCGCAACAGTGGAAGAAAAAGTGGCACGCAGGTATATATTTAGTAAGGTGTATTAATAATTAATAATTATATATTAATCTATATATACAGTGTGTTACAAAACAAGTGTCCGATCCGAAATCCTCCTTACTATATATCGGTAGTAGGTCCTTATTTTGCTAACATTTTGAAAAATACACATAATTAAGGTTTGCAAACAAAAAATAAATAAACGAAGTTAAATTGTAAAACTTACATGGCAACACCGTCTTGCGTTCACCTGCTCAGCGAGCTAAAGGATATCTATATATCCTATAGCTCGCTGACCTCGCGGACCCTATGGTCCATATCTACAAAGCGTACGTGAGTTGCCAGCGTTTATGAATTTCCTTGAATTTGTGTAAATTTTTTACTAGAACCATCCATACTTCCATTCTAATATTATAAATGCGTAAGTAACTCTGTCTGTCTGTCTGTCTGTCTGTCCGTCTGTCTGTTACGCTTTCACGCCAAAACTACTGAACCGATTGTAATGAAATTTGGTACACAGATGGTCTAGAGCCTGAGATAAAACATAGGCTACTTTTTAACTAAAAAAACGGTTATAAGGGGGAGAAAGGGGAAGTTAAAGTTTATATGAAAGTCCACGCGGACGGAGTCGCGGGCAACAGCTAGTAATCTATAAAACTTAATTGTATTACATATTATTTTAAGAGATAGATTTTTATTTTATTTTATTAGGTAAAGGTTTTTAGATAAGAATATCACACTTCAGAATCGGACACATGTTTTGTAACACACTGTACAAAACAAGGACGGGTTTGTTTACAACACTTAACTATATAACACGAGATCGGCTAGATCAATTTTCATGATTTTTGGTTCGTTGGATTTGTCCCCGCCCCGAATAGCAGAATACATCTTAAAATAATGAAAACTTAAAGGGGGGGGGTCAAACTTTATATGCCTTATATGCCGCGGACGGAATCGCGGGCAGCAGCTAGTCTGTTTATATTTATTTATAGCCCATGAATACACAAGACTCTTAACTATTAGGTCGTAAAAAATATAATACCCGTAGATTTTTCCTTGTCAAAATAGGAATGCAAAGGACTACATAGATAATAATAATAATAGTTCTTTATTGTCAAATAGCTATTGCTCGCGACTTCGTCCCCTTCAGTTTCTATTTCGATTATTATGTTATAGTGAGTCAATCTTAGAACATAGACATATACTGTCGCGGACTTTCTTTTAGATAATTTAAAAAGGCATAATTCGTTAATATCTATTTCTTTGGTATCTTGAACCGTTTTCGCAGCACACGCAACGGAAGCCCTCAAAGATGAACAATTTTCCCCGTTTATTTACACATTTTCCATTATATTTTCGCTCCTTTTAGTCGCAGCGTGATGTTATGTAGCCTAAAGCCTTCCTCGATAAATTGTCTATTCAATTCAAAAATAATTTTTCAATTCGAATCAGTAGTTCCTGAGATTAGCGCGTTCAACTCTTCAGCTTTATATATTAGTATAGATATACTTTGTACAATAATAAAATACACCTTAAAACTATAAATTGATTCAGCGCAATGTTTTGACATAGATATAGCGCATTCAAGTTACGGAGTGGGGGCTGATTACGTCACAGCTTAGTAGAAAACGTGTATACAAGTGACGTCATTACACCGGGGGTAGGTCTCTTTCGCAGGAGACCGACTGGGTGGGTACCCCCACAGTGCCAGACATTCTACCGCCTGAACAGTGACGTGAAAATGTCACTGTGCTCCGGTCTGAAGGGCACTGTAGCCAGCGTAATTGCTGGGCTGGTGAGTCTTAACATCTGACGACTCAAAGTGGGGAGCGTCGGTGTAGTGCACCCCTGCCCGGAGTTGGGCTTTATAGCAAAGTTCTGGGTAGCACTGCATTGGCTATGGGCTGGCGTTACTCTTACCATCAGGAGTGCGTTCAGCTCGTCTTCCCTCTTCATATCATAAAAAAAAACATACATCTATACGTACATTCTTCCAAGCTTTCACATTTATATTATTAGTAGGACTTTTATTAAAAGCTTTTATTTAACTAGCAATACTCGTCTCACCACTTCATAGAATAAAAAAAATGTAAGAATATTCATGTGGAATCTTGGGTTCCTATTTTGAAGCAGATACTGAGAGTATACCGACTTAGCTAGATTTTGTATGAACGTAAATATTGGATGACAATACACGATTAGTTGTGTGACGTCGTTCTAAATCCAATAAAAGCTTTCTTAAAAACGTTTTTCAACCGACTTCAAAAAAAGGAGGAGGTTCTCAATTCGACCCGTATGTTTTTTTCTATGTTTGTTACGCGATTGCGCGAACTCCGCAAATTATGAACCGATTTGAACAAATCTTTTTTCGGCGTATAGGTAATACCTCAAGGGTGGTCCCAATTAAATTTAATAATAAAAGAAACAACCCCCAAGGGTGGATAATTGGGGATGAACTTATTTATACGCAATATCTCCGCCGATTATGAACCAATTTGAACGATTATTTTTTTGTTGAATAGGTATTATCATGAAGTCGGTTTAATATTTTTTAAGTTAATTATTTTTGTTTAATTTATTATTAATCTCTCAATAGGCTTCAAAGATACACATACTTAAGTAAAATAAAATAAAAATAAAATAAAAAAGCCTTTTATTTCCTACAAAATAATTTTTACATATACATTCACTTATTTTTTAAACATTTAAACTATTTAAACTAATCCGAGTACAAAATTCTGTAGATGTTTATTTCTTTTAATTAAGTACCTAATTTACTGTTTTGTTTACTAGCATTAGTATATTTGTTTTGACACTTTATACTATTTAAAACTCTGAACTAATCAAACTTAATATCTATTTATTTAATATTTATTTATTTGTTTTTGGTTAGATTTTAGATAAATAACCTATTTTGTAAGAACCCCATTATTGGGTGAAGGCCTCCTCCAAAGATGCCCATTTGTCTCTGTCTTGTGCAGTCTGTTTCCAGTTTGGGCTGGCTATTTTTTTGATCTCATCGTCCCAACGAGTCTGTGGTCTCCCTCGGTTTCTTTTACCTGGAGGTCCATTCCAAAAAGTCACATTTACGGTCCATCTACGGTCTTTGAGCCTCGCGACATGGCCAGCCCATTTCCATTTAAGTTTTTGTGCGTATTTCAATGCATTTGTTGCTTTGGTTTTTGATCTTATTATTGTGTGTCTTATTTTGTCGGATTTCTTTAATTTAAGCATGCTACGCTCCAGTGCCCTTTGGCAGGTAGTGATTAGACTTTTTACTTTTGAAGTGAATTTCCAGGTCTGGCAGCCATAAGTCAAACTTGGAAGAAGGCTGGAATTCATAACTTTTGTTTTAATGGTAATAGGCAAGCCACTTTTAAAGATTTCCTTTAAACTCCAGTATTTGTTCCAAGTTTGTTGTATTCTTCTTCTCACTTCCAATTCGTTATTTTTCGGATCAAAACTAATTTGCTTACCTAGGTAGATGTATGAGTCAGTATATTCGAGAGGCACTTCATTTATTGTTAGTATTCTTCTCCACCAGTTTGTCATTGCCATTGTCTTAGATAGGTTCATTTTTAGACCCACCTTGATACTAGCTGAATGTAGTGCTTCCATCATTTGTTGTAGCTGCGTGCTGGATTCTGAGAGCAGCAC
>JADANM010006598.1:1288489-1300026 GCA_026213755.1 Eurema hecabe
GTAGCCTAAAGCCTTCCTCGATAAATTGTCTATTCAATAAAAATAAAAAAAGAATTTTTCCACCACACAAACCAGTAGTTCCTGAGATTAGCGCGTTCAAACAAACAAACAAACAAACAAACAAACAAACAAACAAACAAACAAACAAACAAACTCTTCAGCTTTATATATTAGTATAGACAATAAAAAAAGAATTTTTCAATTCAAACCAGTAGTTCCTGAGATTAGCGCGTTCAAACAAACAAACAAACAAACAAACAAACAAACAAACAAACAAACAAACTCTTCAGCTTTATATATTAGTATAGATATAGATACATAAACGCGGGCAAAACTATATAAAACCTAGAAATCTAGGTTTAGTCACACTAGCGTGTTTTATCGTATAGGAAGTGGTTTTCGCATAAACCTAGTTCGCGTCGATAAGGTTTTCATAATTCACAAATACTGCGTAGCCACGATAAACATTTTTACTACAACTATTAAACGAGAATTAATAATACGATAGCCCTTTAGAACGCTACTCCCACGCTAAGCAGAGCTTGTGTTATGGCAACTACATAGATAACGGATACATTACATATACATACTTTGCTTTTGTAAATACGTACATCTATCTATATACCACAATATATAATTGAAAACCATCTAGATAGGATAAGCCGTTTCTGAGATAAGCGTGCACAAACAAACAGACAAAAATTTCAAAAATCATTGTATTGGATTAATAAAGCATATTCTATTCTATTGCATTAATAAAGGTCTCCTATAAATTTTTTTCTCATATATCTTCCATGTACAGACAGCGACTCGTTACGTTTTTATTATATGTATAGATATAAAGATACTTAGAACTTAACATATTAAAGTACTTTAAACTATACAACAAGAAAAAAAATATCGTAAAAAATAATAATCGTAATGTAAGATAATTAACTTAAAAAAAATAAAACCGACTTCATGATAATGGGACCACCCTTGAGGTATCACCTATACGCCGAAAAAAGATTGTTCAAATCGGTTCATAATTGGCGGAGTTATCGCGTAACAAACATAGAAAAAGAAACATACGAGTCGAATTGAGAACCTCCTCCTTTTTGAAGTCGGTTGAAAAGAAAATGGCAAAAATTATGTTATTGGGCTAACTTATCGAAGTAACAAATGTTTTATTTAGCAGCTTCAAACGTGTTGTAATTGTATCGGAAAAAAAACATAAATACAAACACACCTAAGCCTTCTTTTTACCTCCTCCGAAAAATATATGTCTTCTTATCTGAGTGTATTCGCAGAGTATCTACTTATAAATTCACGTTCAACCTAAATATGTTTATTTAAGTAATAAAAGTTTTTATAGCGGGCAACATAGAATAATAACACCTAGAAACGCAGTATGAGCTTGCAAAGTGAAGCCATTTTAACGTAGATAATTTTGTCTACTTACATAGATCGTCGACGCAGTGCATGGCTTCAAAATTCCTTTGTTTTTCGTAGATTTAAGTTTGTTGACAATTATAGGGTAAATTTATCATAGCAGCAACATTATCGGTGAGCTTGTGTGCGTGTCATCGAGTATAAGAACGTGCTGTTAACACCTACATATATCCAACTAGCTGTTGCTCGCGACTTCGTCCCCGTCGGATTTATTTATATTATTATGTTATAGTGAGTCAATTTTAGAAGATAGACATATACTGTCGCGGACTTTTTTTTAGATCATTTAAAGAGGAATAATTCTTTCATTCATATTATTTTTGTATCTTGAACCGTTTTCGCAGCGCACCCAAAGGAAGCCCTCAAAGATGAATAATTTTCCCCGTTTTTTCCATATTTTTCATTATATCTTTGCTCCCATTAGTCGCAACGTGATGTTATGTAGCCTAAAGCCTTCCTCGATAAATGGTCAATTCAATAAAAAAAGAATTTTTCAATTCGAACCAGTAGTTCCTGAGATTAACGCGTTCAAACAAACTCTTCAGCTTTATATATTAGTATAGATTTTGGCTTCACTTACCGCGGACCAATTATTAAGGGACTATCAGTCTATGCGTAATACGTCTATGGCGGGTAAGTTATAAAAGTAACAAGGTTTAATCCTTATTGGACGGTGACCCAATTCGTTCGTACACGCAAAGTTAGAACGCTCAACGATTGGTCAACTACAAGATAAGGATCGTAAACAATTATATAATTTACAAAACTATTAAACTGTAACTGTATTGTTTATTAATTAACCGACTAGGGTATAGTACGCGTCATTTATGTTTAGCGCTGGACGAGAATAGCTGCGTAACTGACGTATTGGTGCGAGAAAGACAACACGACTGGGACAACCAATCAACGCTCGCGCAACCGACGATCGCGCGCCGCGCCGTTACCTCGATACCTTATTTTTGACTTCTGCGCAGGTTTCGTTCAGCGCTAAAGATTCGTGACGCGTACTATACTTTTCGAACATTCTAGAAAGCTTGCTATAGGACACATCTAGAAATAAATCTTTGTTCAGATAATTTACAATCGTGAATCACGAAGTTATGGTATGGGGTTCGCTTGTGAGATAGCATCGTTATAGTGTAAAAATCTCAAAGTTCAACTGAGCGAGATGGCAATATGGCATGCAGAGTGAGATAGCAATATGATAGCCTGAGTGAGATGGTATGGCATGATGAGTGAGATAGCTATATGGCAAGTGAAAGGTGTTTTGGGAGTTGGTTGATGTTTTAACTTCTTTTGTATGAAATGTTAAATATTTTTATACTAGGATAATGTCATAGCACAAGCATATGGGCCTCGGTTAAAGAATAAAAATCCATACTAATATAAATGCAAAAGGTACTCTGTCTGTCTTTCCATCACGCTAAAACTACTGAACCGATTAGAACGAAATTTGGTACACAGATTGTCTAGAGCCTGAGAAAGAACATAGGCTATTTTTTGACTGGAAAAAAGTTTATATGATGAGCAGCTAGTAAATAACTAAAATAAATAATTGAAAAGGTTATGTCTGACTTCTACTAATTAAAACGTTGTGTAAAGCTTGTTCGTGCATTTCTAAATAATGGGCTAGTTATTAATCTAACCGTCTTTACGATATTGCCTCTTCTATATTATATTACTAGCTGTTGCCCGCGACTCCGTCCGCGTGGACATTCATATAATCTGTTATATGTATATTTATCTCAGGCTAGACCATCTGTGTACCAAATTTCATTACAATCGGTTCAGCGGTTTGGCCGTGAAAGCGTAAAATTATAAAAAAAGTAGCCTATGTCCCTCTCCAGACTAAAATCTTTAAAACTACGCAACCAATTTTCATGCGGCTTTTTTATCAGATATAGAATGATTCAAGGTTTATACTTTATATGTATAATACATGCATAATTAATTAAATTGAAATTGAAATGTATTTTGTAAATTTGTAGAGAGATGTGATATTGTTGTAATGTAGTCATTTGTTAAGTTTAATAAATAAATAATATATGCGAGCGAACCCCGGGCTGATCGCTAGTAAATTATATTTATTTTTAAATATTATCAGTTAATCTTAAACGTGCCGATTTAACCGTTCAGTTTCCGTCATCCGTGTATATAATCTTGCATATCAGTACCGCATCGAATACGTTTAATAACCGTTACTAAATATTTTATAGGTTAAACGATAGTATGGATACTTTCTCATACAATTAACCATTGACGCAGTAAAGCGCGCTCACAAAAATTTTCTATGTGAAAGTCGCGCGCTAATCTCAGAAACTACTGGTTCGAATTAAAAAATATTTTTTTATTGAATAGACAATTTATTGAGGAAGGCTTTTGGCTATAACAATTATAGGTTATAAAGCATTCTCTGTTTTTTTAAATTTATTTCTTGTCCATGGATAAAAAAGTCCTTCAGTCGCAATCTTATAAGTTCTTTCCTATCTTCCGTTTCTTTCTGCCTTTCGTAAAGTGATAGTGAACTTTACGAAAAACCTCGCCGAATCTTGGAGCAATCGGAACGGCTCTAATATGCACTTTCAAATGAATTCTTCATTTCCTGGGCACTTAATAGCTAATTTACTGCATGATTCACTATCACAATCAAATATTAAATCACTTTATGCAGCAAAAAACAAATATTCAATCGAGATTACAAATGACGCCGCCAGATTCCCGCCAAGACTCCGAGCATTATCTATGACGATTAATATTGCCATACTAATTAATCAAACACACTTAAATAACCGTGTAATTTTATATTCTCTGACATACGACTTAATTTACGAAACTACATTCTTATTTTTCGCACCTGTATTGCCATTTTTATAAAAAAGTCCGGACGTGACAACTGATGTTAAATTATTAATACTTCATACGCTACGAACAATATGGCACGATCAAAGACTGCGTGCTTAGAAATAATTATATTTTAAACGGGTTTTTTGGAGTTGCTAGTCGTGCCCCGTGGTTTTACCCGAAATAATGCGTGTGTTATACACATAAACCTTCCTCTTGAATCAATCTTAAAATTTTTAAAATCGGTTTAGTAGATCCCGAGATTACCGCTTAAAACTTAACAAACACAAACTTTACTTCTTTATAATATTAGTATAGACTAGTCGACCACCTCGGCTTCGCTCGCATATATTATGCATGTATACATAAAACATGATAAAAAAGCCGCTTGAAAATCGGTACCGTAGTATTAAAGATTTAAGCATACATACATAGAGACAGGCATAACGATTAAAGTGTTACTATAATATCGCTGTTTTAATTTAAATTTACCACAAATAAAATAACATATTTTTTTTTTCAGGAGAGCTCGACCAAAAATATATTTTTTGAAAAAAAAAATGGAAAAAATGTAGTCTTTTTCAATTATGAAAATGTTAAGGATTACGATAGAACTTTTGAAATGAAACAGTTTCGTTTTTTTTTTATTAGTGCTACTTTTTATTTTAAGCATCGATATGTGTGTGAATAAAAATACGTTAAACCTTTTCAGGCAGACTTTCGCATCTATAATATTGATTTCTACCAAGTAGGATGTACGGTCATATTGACCACAATCAAAGGTTATTACACTACAATATAATGTTACGGCCACACATCGGCGACTCCGTTAATAAGCCACATGGTACAAATATGTCGGCCTCAATATACTTGTTCTTTTTGTCGACGTCGCGTCGAACGCAGGGAGTTATGAAACTCATTTAAAAGATTATTGATGACATATAATGGGAATTTATTTAATAAGTTCTCAGTAAGTATCAGTATGTATGTATGTATTTACTTAATAGTCTATTTGTTAGATGTAGACTGAGCAAAAAATAAACCGACTTCAAACTAAAAACTAAAAAATAAATTTGCTTCCCACAATGTATTGCACATTTTCATTTCGTATATAGAAATGATTTAATAGTTATTGTATAATTTTGAAGTCGGTTAAAAAATAGTTAGTCCGTCTTACATAATAACAAAATGTAATACCCGTATGTGCATAGTCAAAATAACAAAAGTCTTATTAGATATAGCGCGTTAAAGTAACGGAGTGGGGCTGACGTCACAACTTAGTGGAAATCGTGTATAGCCGTGACGTCATGCGACATTTCAAATCAATGTATCTCCATCAGTTTTTAACCTAACCGATCACAACATAGTATCAAACAAAGTCTATGTCTATAAAATATCCCTATGTATGCTTACATTTTTAAAACTACGCAACCGCTTATATTCATAATATATGCAAGAAAGGCCGGGGTGGTCTACTAGTCTATACTAATATTATAAAGAAGAAAAGTTTGCGTGTTTGTTAAATTGTAAGGGATAATTTCGGGATCTGCTGAACCGATTTTAAAATTTCTTTCACCAATAGAAAGCGAAATTATTGCTGAGTGTCATAGGCTATATAAAAAAGGATTGTTAACATTATGCCCAACGAGCGGCACGGGTGAGCTAGTCTATACATATATCTATACATATAATAAAAACGTAACGAGTCGCTGTCTGTACATGGAAGATACATGAGAAAAAATATTACAAGGAGACCTTTATTAACGCAATAGAACCCAAAACAATGATTTTTTGAATTTTTTTCTGTTTGTCTGTTTGTTTGTGCACGCTAATCTCAGAAACGGTATATCCTATCTAGATGGGGTTTTCAATGATATATTGTGATAAACTTAACATTTAGTCTTTAATTCATGTCAATCGGTTCATAAATAAAAAAGTTATAGCAATTTAAAGAATCACGTTGAACTTGCTGAACGTTTGTTAGCGCGGGTTAGGCATTTTCAAAAATGCTGCGCAAAGTCACTTTTCTACGCGGGCGAAGTCGCGGGCACAGCTAGTACTAAATATAAGTACAGATGTCATTCACCTGTCATTAAGCGATGTATTATAAAGTAATTACTATGTATTCAAGTTGCATTCGGCAAAGCATGACCCGGTTAACCGGCAGACCGTTAAGCACATAAAGTAACTTAGTAAGTAATCGGGTTACGACTTACGTTGCATCATTGACGTGTTGTACCGTGCTAACTTGGGTTCAACTTAGTGCGTTTTATGGTTCAAATTAAGTTTTTAAGGTTTATAAGGTACCTAAGTTTTGAAATAAGTTTGTGCTTAAATATTTTTATAGAGGATATTTATCGATTTTTAACTTAAGATCCTTTTAATGAAATTTTATTGTATACTACCCGTTACCCGTGACTCCGTCTGCGTGGAGTTTCATATTTATACTTTGAATATTAGAAATATATTATACCCCCTCTTCCCCCTTATAACCCTTTTTTTCCAGTTAAGAAGTAGCCTATGTTTTACCTCAGGCTCTAGACCATTTGTGTACCAAATTTCACTACACTTTATTTCGGATTATCCGTTAGTTTCGGATAATTTCCGTTACGGATATTAAAATTTTAAGGAATTTCAAAAGTAAAATACAAATAGCTAATATAATGGTTTTACTTATATATCACCATTTGGTAGGAATTACAATCAGTCTGTGAGTAATTATTACAGCTATTAAAAGTATTATACATACAGACGAATTGAGAACCTCCTCCTTTGTTTGAAGTCGGTTGAAAATGAAAATGATTATAAATAAATATTGAGTGATATCTTATCTACCTAAAATAAAAATGACGATTCTATCCGATATTATCCGAAGCTTATTTCGGATTCGGTTGCGGTTATGGATATTCTTTTATGGTTACGGAGTTCCTAACATCTATACATATAATAAAAACGTAACGAGTCGCTGTCTGTACATGGGAGATATATGAGAAAAAATATTATAGGAGACCTTTATTAACGTAATAGAACCCAAAAAATGATTTTTTGTCTGTTTGTTTATGCACGCTAATCTCAGAAACGGTTCATCCTTTCTAGATGGGGTTTTCAAAGATATATTGCGGTAAGCTTCACTTAACATTTAGTGTTTAATTCATGTGAATTGGTTGATAAATAAAAAAGTTATGGATTTATTAAAAAGTTAAAAAGTTATAATTTAAAGAATCACGTTGAACTTGCTGAACGTTTGTCGGCGCGGGTTAGGCATTTTCAAAAATGGTGCCCAAAGTCACTTTTCTACGCGGGCGAAGTCGCGGGCATAGCTAGTCCCTAATGTATAGCCTATAGAATGGACGACTCAATGGCTCTAAGTGGGTCTCAAACGTAGAACTTCTTAAATCAGTTTTAAGGTCACTTTCCAAATCGTGAGCGAAGATTACACGCTGTAAGAGATTGTTGCGCTTGCGCATTCTTTCACACACAGGCCAGTCATGTTTTGGGAATTGACTTCCTGTTAAGAAAGTTTTAAAGTCAAAGTCAAAAGTATATTTATTCAACTAGGCTACATAAAGTAACACTTGAATCGCATGGTATTAGAAAACATTTACCACCGGTTCGGAAGGTAGTTTCTACAGAGAAGAACCGGCAAGAAACTCTGATAGTCAAATGATATGAAATTTGTATTTCGCTTTCTCGAGATAGGCACTGATAGGCAGACATACAGACTGGCCAATTTATTACAAAACTAGCAGTTGCTCGCGACTTCGTCCCCGTCGGATCTATTTCTATTATTATGTTATAGTGAGTCAATCTTAGAAGATAGAAATATTCTGTCGCGAACTTTTTTTTTAGATCATTTAAAGAGGAATAATTCTTTCATACATATTATTGTTATATCTTGAACCGTTTTCGCAGCGCACGCAAAGGAAGCCCTCAAAGATGAATAATTTTCCTCATTTCACAGTCGCAGCGTGATGTTATGTAGCCTAAAAATTTTTCAATTCGAACCAGTAGTTCCTGAGATTAGCGCGTTCAAACAAACAAACTCTTCAGCTTTATATATTAGTATAGATGATATTGTAGATGAGATTGTAGTAGATAAGGTAAAAATAGCCTAATATAATAACTACATTAATTTTAATTCCATTAGCTTCGAACACTCATGTAATACCTCCTGGGATGTTATGTTATCCTGGTAACCTGCTAAAGTTATCAAGAGAATTAATTATGTTGGAACATCGTAAAATAAATTTTAATAATTGATAGGACATACTCATAATAAATGCAAAAATTTAAATCTATCAATCAATAGGCAGGTTTATTGCTAAAAAGCTTTATCTTCCAGGCAACTATTGTAAGGTTATACAATCATCTAACGTAGTTACATCACGTTTTTGAACAATTTTTTGGTTTATTGCAAGTGGTTCAAATCTTTGCAAGATTTGTAAACATACAGACACACATATACACTAAAGTGAAGTTAAATAAATAGCCCTTAGGCATATAAACCACACATATAGATAATAACTACGCTCATTTTTATTCCATTAGCTTCGAACTTAGTTAATACCTCCTGGGACTTCATGTTAGCCTAGTAACCTACTAAAGTTATTAACAGAATTAATTATGTTAGTACATAATAATTAAGTACATACAACAAATACTTGTAAAACTTTTTGATATATTTTCAAACTAGAAACAAGTATATTATTAAAAACGATATTATTAAATACTAGCGGACCCGTGCCCACTTCGTTGGGCATAATGTTAACAATCCTTTTTTATATAGCCTGTGATACTCAGCAGTAATGTGGCTTTCTATTGGTGAAAGAATTTTTAAAATCGGTTCAGTAGATCCCGAGATTACCCCTTACAATTTAACAAACACACAAACTTAACTTCTCTATAATCCTATTACTATTATAAAGGCGAAAGTTTGTAAGTATGGATGTATGGATGTATGGATGTATGGATGTTTGTTACTCTTTCACGTAAAAACTACTGAATGGATTTGAATGAAACTTTACCACAATATAGCTTAAACATCAGAATAACACATAGGCTACAATTTTTGAGGATTATAAGGGAGGGTCACAGTTTATATGAAAGTCCACGCGGACGGAGTCGCGGGCAATAGCTAGTATTAGTATAGAATATAGGTTATTTACTAGCCTTAGTGTTTGCATTACCTCGCTTTCTCGCCAAAACTACTTAACTGATTGTAATAAAATTTGGTACACAGATAGTCTAGAGCCTGAGAAACACTTTTTAACTGGAAAATAGGGTTGTAAGAGGGTCTAAGCTATATAAAAGTCAGCGCTACAGCTAGTAATATTATAGAATTAGCTATGCCCCACGGTTTTACTCGCGTAGTTCCCGGAGCAATACCGGGATATAAAGTAACCTATATGTTAATACAGGGTATCAGCTATCTTCATAGCAAATTTCAACAAAATCGGTCCACCCGTTTTTGCTTGAAACTTTCACGTTTATAATATTAGTACCAATAGCATTATAGGTACATAATACACTTGATTAAGCTAAGGGGTGAACGCCCCTCAATCAATGGCTGCTAGGCGACTGAGTGCCAACAGTGACGTCACCACTGCCCACCGAGGTCACCTGATGTTAACTTTCGCAGCTATATTCATAGCTACAGTTAGCTACAAAGCTTAATGAACATCCTAGCATAGTATACAACAAAGTCGCTTTCTTTATCTGACCCTTTGTATGCTTAAATCTTTAAAACTGCGCGACCAATTTTCATGCGGATTTTTTTATCAGATAGTTATTCAAGAGGAAGGTTTATGTTTATAATGTATACTATACTATAATATTATAAATAGGAAAGCGTATCTGTATGTTTGTCTTTCTTTCACGGCAAAACGGCTGGACCGATTTAGTTGAAATTTTGTATGTAGATAGATGATACCCTGGATTTCAACATGGGATAATTTTTATCCCGGTATTTTCCCGGTTACGGGAACTACGCGGTTAAAAGCGCGGGGAGCGCGAAGTACGTGTATAAATGCGGGATACACCACAGAGATATCTTGTATTAAAAATCACGATATATACAACAATATTACACATCCCGAATACACAATTGCACCGTTTAATTAGCAATGTTAATTATTAATTCATGCAAATGGCGCAGTAATCGCTTTCCCGTTATTGTCGTTTCGATATTATCATAAGTTGATTGAATCGAATTTTATAGTCGATATTAATTTGTGGGTGAAGTTATTTGCCTGTTAAATTTAATTTTAAGTGTCAAATGGTAAAATCGTAGTCGGTATCATAATGTTTTGATAGCGATGACTACATACTCTTATTGTTTTGGAAATGGATCTACTCAGCATATCAAATGATTTCTCGCGATAATTAAGTAGAATGTTAATATAATGTAATCCTAGTGTCTCTTTTATACAATAATTAATCAATGTCACTGTGCTCCGGTCTGAAGGGCACTGTAGCTAGCGAGATTACTGGGCTAATGAGTCTTAACATCATATGACTCAACGTGGGGAGCGTCGGTGTAGTGCACCCTGCCCGGAGCAAAGTTCCGGGTAACACTACATTGGTTATGGGCTGGCGTTTCTCTTACCATCAGGAGGGCGGCCAGCTCGTCTCACCACTTCATAGAATAAACCCCCGACAGAAAAACAGACGCATCAAACTTATAAAAGTTGCTGTTTTTCGTAATGTACAAGTCATAGCCTTTCATTTGATACCCCACTTGAGCATATTTGCAGACATTCGGTTTTTCTTCCCTCATTCCTTTTAACCTCCCATAACGTTTAAACGGGGCAATCGATCATCAAACAAACAAAATCGATCGAAAACTATTAACATAATACACTTTAATATAATGAAAACTAAATTGAAATCGGTTAATTCGGGATGCGTCGTGATATTGATGGTTCGGGTGCTATGATACCACAGACACACACCAAACTTATAACAACCCACTTTTTTCGTCGAGGGTTAAAAATGGATGACTATTACATGGTTAACTAGACCCCATATTAAAACATAGGTTGAACACTGACACGTGAACGGAAATTATGCGGGTAAACGTATAGACATGTTCAAAAATTTTCGACTTTATAAAACTTTAATATTTATAAAAATCTCGATCTAATCGTAATTTATGTTATGAAGATAATCTTATCAAAACCGGTTCAGTTCAACGATAATATACCGGTATTTATATGGGAATAAGAACTATGCAAGTACATTACAACCCTTTGACCAGGATGGCTCGT
>JADANM010006598.1:1309412-1332454 GCA_026213755.1 Eurema hecabe
AATATAACGAGATGGCAAGGAGCAATCACATACTCGTGGATATATTCTGTCCCAATATTAATACATTCATCACTGTCATTAAAGGCATCCTCCATCGTAGGTTAAGTGCCGGTCCCTGTGGCCTGGGTTGCTATACCTAGATGAATTGACCCACCCTCAGTGTTAGCTGGTGTCGAGGAACTTCTTTCCTTTAACTATGTTCACTATTTTAACATTAATTTTGCAGTGTGCACATAGTGTTACGTTAAAATCCAGTTTTAAGTTTATTTTTGTTTAGATTTTAATGTGTTTTGTGCACCAAACCAAATAAATAAAAATAAATAAACATTAGTTGAATCTTTTAGATTCTAACAATTTTGAAACACAAAGTAAGTTAAACAAAAGATTAAGTAAAGACACAATTGCTTAGTTATTTTTAAAACGCATTAGTCATGACCACTTGTCTTTCTTTGTTTAATTATTAAACTTTATATGTTCGTATTTCGTAATCAACGGACTTATATAGATGTAAATTGTACATAGTATAAAATCTTAAAAACTTCGCCACCGTAATTCATGCGATTTTTTTATCAGATAGAGCTATTCAAAAGGAAGGTTTATGTGTATTATACATACATAAAAGCGGGTCAAAATGTAATTAAAAATATATTAATCATATATGCATAAGATTACAGTTCATGAGTTCAAGAGATAAGCTCGATCAAACAAACGAACTATATCTGAATAAAATATAGATTAGTGTTCCTAGCTAGTGTCGCTTAAACGAACAAAAAACCGGAAAAAGTATGGAGTGTGTTCCTTCTGTGGGATAAAGCTATTTCGGTATGCCCGCCGGATGCGCCCGCGCAGGTACCGTTAGCAAAACAAATTTAATAACGAAATTATTAATTAAATATTTTAGTTCATATATAGGTAGATATAACTAGCAACACCGGCTTCACACGTATATATGATGCATATATAGATATAAACCTCCTTTCGAATCACTATCTGATAAAAAAAACTGCATCAAAATCTGTTGCGTAGTCTTAAAGATTTGAGCATACACAGGGATATAGTGACAGAGAAAGCGACTTTTGTTTTATAGTATGTAGTGATAAATAACAGTCTTTGTCGACGTGTTATATATAAAAGTTCAACATTTAGGTTTGTAGAGTTAGTCGGTACAGACAGACGGTTACGTAAATAAATATACCTCTTCATATTATAAAAAAAAAATGTAAAACTTAAAAATTAGCCCAATCTAATAAATAACATTAGAGAAAAATCAACCGATTGTGATGCAATTTTTTCAATAGATAGAGTGATTTCAAAGAAAGTTTTATATGTAGATAATAATATGCATGCGATGCCGGAGCTAGACGCTAGTAAGTTATAAATTAAATATTTTCAACGTGTGCCCAATAAAACATTACCACAGGTTGCTGACGCTACATCCATTGCGTGTGAACGGCAGCCAAGCAGACATACAAATAAACAAAGGCACGATTATTTTGATTTTGTTCGGTGAAAGTATTCTAATTGTACTTCACTTTGTTCAAAGTTTTTGTTAAAGTAGTCAATGTTGAGGTTATATTCTAAGTTATAATATCATATCGCTGAATGTTTAAGCATTATACTAGCTGACCCCTGCCCACTTCGTAGGGCATAATGTTAACAATCCCTTTTTCATATAGCCTATGACACTCAGCAATAATGTGGCTTTCTATTGGTGAAAGAATTTTTAGGACCGGCTCAGTAGATCCCGAGATTACCCCTTACATTTTAACAAACAAACTAACTTTACTTCTTTATAATATTAGTATAAACTAGCGACCATCCCCGGTTTCGAACGTGTATATTATGCATGTATTATACATATAAACTTTCCTCATGAATCACTCTATCTATAAAAACCCGTATCATGGGTTGCGTAGTTTTAAAGATTTAAACATACATAGGGACAGACAGAAGAAAGCGACTTTTTTATACTATGTAGTTATTGACTGGTAAAATCAATATATTCTTTAAATAAATAAATATATATATATTCAGGACATATGTACACAGCGCCATCTAGTTCCAAGCTAAGCCGAAACTTGTGTTATGGCAACTAGATAACGGAATAAATTACAAATACTGTTTACTTTTCTTTTGTAAATACATACATACAATACATAGCAACACCCAGACCCCAGAAAAATATAAATGTAAATTACAAATATATTTTTCCGGTGTGGGAATCGAACCCACGACCCTTCGCGCAGAAAGCAGTTGTGTTACCACTGCGCCAAGCGGTCGTCGGAATCTTTTAAATTTCGCAGTTAAGCCAAATGTTTTAAGAGTGTATATCTTCATTGCAAATACAAAAGCTTTATCAATATTGAACGAACTAATAACCATTTAAATGAGTTGTTATCGCACCGTATGTATTAAGTATTAACCTTGGATGAAGAAATTATTTAAAAAGAAAATTACTTTTGCGTGCATTGTCGACTGTATAACCAATTTAAAAATGATACTAGAATATTCTGTGTTATTATAAAATAAATCCACACTTCCATAATAATATTATAAGCGAAAGTAACTCCGTCTATCTGTCTTCCTTCCTTCCATCACGCTAAAACTACTGAACCGATTACAACGAAATTTGGTACACAGATTTCTATCTGTAGGATCTGTATATGTATGTATCATAGTCTGAGAGAGAACATGGCCACTTTTTAACTGAAAAAAAGGGTTAAAAGGAGGGGAAGGGGGGGTCAAAGTGTATATGAAAGTCTACGCGGGCGGAGTGTGGGCAGCAGATAGTATAAAAAATAATAAAAAGCCTTTATTTCTTTATCCTTAATATTTTAAATGTTGTTAGTATTTTATAAGTAATGTAAGTAAGACTTAGTAATAAGGAATATGTTAATAAATTCGTTATAAGTGTCGGGTAATCTATACTTCTATAGTAATATAATAAATAAGTAAAGATTGTGTGTTTGTTAAATTGTAAGGGGTAATCTCGGGATCTACTGAACCGATTTTAAAAATTATTTGACCAATAGAAAGCCACATTATTGCTGTGTGTCATAGGCTATATAAAAAAAAACTTATGCTCAACGTAGTGGGCACGGGTCAGCTTGTAGATACATATATAAGAATTATCAGTTTTCTGTGACACAATTGAAACGTCAAAAAAACAGATAATAAGCGAGTTTAGTATTTAAAGAAAACATCTTTAACTTACATTCCAATAACATGTAGGCATATATTTAAATAAATACATAAATATACTTATATGCGTACATAACTATATTACGTTTTAAAATTTCTCTAGCATGGTAACACTCCTGACCAAAAAAAAAACAAAATTCTCTATTTCAAATCGTTCCTCCAACGGCCGAATTCAAAATTGATTGAACCCATGGCCTAATAAAAAAGAAAAAAAAACTTATAAAACCTCTTTTGTTACAGTGCGCAGCGTGAAGCCAGTTCCAAACTAGTTTAAGGATTTAAAAAAAGAACAACTCTCGTCTAGTAATGCGAGTGGGGTTATCTGTGTAGAAGTACGTAAACAAGATGGCCGCGTTTCCCGCGTTTTTTGGATTGCTCCTCGCGTCGCTTGTGACAGGTGAGTTTTTTTTAATTTTTATGTTATTCAAACCACTATTCCTATCTGTAATATTATACAGAGTTAATATATCTGGGATAGTGATATAAGAAAGATTACTCTTAAGATTCCTTTGAATTACCGGTGGTAAATGTTTTGTAATACCATGATTCAAGTGTTACTATATGTAGCCTAGTTGATTTAATTTACTTTTGACTTTGACTTTAATTTTTGTATAAGATGTATAATATACTTCAGCAGTTATAAATAGTCATAGTCCAATATACACTATGTAATATATATTTTTATATAGCAACACTTTAGAATTCACCGGTTCGTATACAGTTTCTATAGAGAAAAACCGGTAATATGTGTTATCTTTTAATATGTAACTTAAAAAAACTTAAAAAATATCATAACGGATAAAACATAAAGTACAGGTATCTAAATTTAAGTTGAACTTTTTTCAACTAGGCCGCTTTTGAAGGTCGGGTAATGAACGGCTAAACACATTTTAATGATACTTTCGAAACGTCCTACATTATAATGGAGAGATTTGGGCGTTTAATGTTGCCATACAAAAAATATTGTACGTGATTTAATTTTAATTTTCATCTCGATAACTACAGTTATATAAAGTGACTCAACCGTTTAGTAGCTTTTTGTAACCGATAAAGAAAAAACTAGTTTTATCAATGATTCATGGAAAATATTCCTAAGACTCATTTTAAATTTAATGTTTTTAGAACTAAAATTTATAAAAATATATTTAGTAGTTTCGATAATGCTTACGAATAAATATTTTTATTATCCTGTTTTCATTAATATTTTGATACTATTGTGTTATTCAAGAGTAAGAGTAATTATTATAAATTTGTTCAGAGTTTTATAGAATCTGTCCAGTATTTTGGGAGCTATAGATATAATAGTATACATAGACTGATAATCCCTTAATAATATAATCGGTCCGCCGTAAGTGAAGCCAAAACTGTATATATGTAGGTGTTAACAGCACGTTCTTATACTCGATGACACGCACACAAGCACACCGATAATGTTGCTGCTATAAGAAACTTACCCTATAAATAAAAAAAATAATAAAAAAAAAATGAATTTTGATGCGATGCACTGCGGCGTCGATCTATGTAAGTAGACAAAACTGTCTTCTTTGAAATAGCTTCAATTCGTGCTCATATTGCGTTTCTAGGTATTATTATTTTATGATGCGATATGCCCCGGCTTCGCTCGCATATATTACGATCTAAGCTATCCTATCTTTTAAGTTGGATCAAACTGCACACGGTGTGCAAAATTTTATTTAAAATCGCTTCAGTAGTTTAGGAGTCAATCGAGTCTAACAACGTGACACGTAATCCATACTAATATTATAATTGCGAAAGTAACTGTCTGTCCTTTCATCACGCTAAAACTACTGAACAGATTAGAACTAAATTTGGTACATAAATGGTTTAGAGCGTGAGATAAAACATAAGGTATTTTTTAACTGGAAAAAAAGGTTTATAAAAGGGGGGACCGGAGGGGCGTCACAAATCTTTAGCGCTGAACGAAACCTGCGCAGACGTCAAAAAAAGGTATCGAGGGGACGGCGCGGCGCGCGGGGCGCGTGATCGTCGGGTGCGCGAGCGTTGATTGGTTGTCCCAGTCGTGTTGTCTTTCTCGCACCAATACGTCAATTACGAGCGCGATTCTACCGATGCGCAGTTATTCTCATCCAGCGCTAAACATAAATGACGCGTACTAGGTAGTTTATATATATTAAGATAATATTAAGATGTGGATGACACGTAAGTCGAAGAACGTAATACAATACACATGGCCAGTATTTACTTAACGGGCGTTGAGAAATAAACATAGGCTTCCGTTGTAACGCCGACGAGAGATTGTATTGTAAACTTGTTTGTTTCTTGTTTAGAGTAGCTATACGTAAATATTATGAAGAATTTTTTGTAAGTAGAACTATCAAAGTATCAAATGTATTAATTTAAGTTAGCGAAAAAAATTAATTATTGTAATTTACATTAAGTTTTTTTGGGGTCTGGGTGTTGCTATGTATTGTATGTATGTATTTTCAAAAGAAAAGTATGTATATGCAATTTATTCCGTTATCTAGTTGCCATAACACAAGCTTCCGCTTAGCTTGGAACTAGATGGCGCTGTGTTTTAATGTCCTGAAAATATTTATTTGTTCATTATTTTTCCCGTACGTGAAAAACCAAGTCGGATTTCAAAAAACATTCAATAAATATTTCGAAAGTATCTTAATTCAACTTAATACAAAACATTTACCATCGGTTCGGAAGGCAGTTTACTATGCAGTAATTATGTTACAAAGATGTATATGAATAAACTTAACTGTTTAATTATCTACTCGTTAAATCTGAACCTGCCTCACTGTCATGGTCAGATACGTTAAACTATAAATAGTTAACCGTGCTAGGTTAACGCTACCGTCTTGAACTTTGCGCCGTCACTACAATAGAACATTATTTTAACTTTTTAAGGAACATTGAAATTTTTAGTTTTTTGCTTTAAGTCTATTAAACTCTGATATGTCACTGGATTATAACAAGTACAGCAATATACTCACTCACTGGATTATAACAAGTACAGTAAGTAAATTTCCTAGGAAATTTATAAACCTTCGTAGGATTCTAAACGAGAGATAAATTGTATTATTTTACGTCTGGTGGTAAATTTATCAACTTACAAATACTCGTATTTATTCGACCAATCATAAAGAGGTTTTAATTTAACGCTTTTTTAAACACGGAAAATAACACACTGCTCTCTGATTGGTTGATGTTTGGTTATTGTTTACTTATTATTTTACGCGTGAGTTGTGTACGTTTATAAATTTGCGAAAATGTGGTCGTACATTAATACAATTTATCTCTCGTTCAGGATCCTACGAAGGTTTATAAATTTCCTAGGGAAGTTATAAATTTGCTGTTCATATTATTTTCCGGTGACAAATACATTATTTAAATATTGTTCTCGTTTTTATAAAAATAATTAAATTGTACTAGCTGACCCAGGAGGCTTCGTCCTGTTTCAATAAACGTTCGTATGGGAAATAGAAAAGGGCTGTTTTTATGGATTTCCCGGCGCTTATTCGATTTTTTTAACCTTTTAAACCTTCCCTCCAGGAACATTTCAAGACCAAGATAAGATAAATTCGTTCAGCCGTTCTCGAGTTTTAGCGAGACTAACAAACAGCAATTCATTTTTATATATATATAGATGTATGTAATTATAAAGGAGAATGTTTTTGTAATGATGGCGCTGTGTCAAAATGTGTCCTGGATTATTTATTTATTACAATCTATCTCGTGAGATTGTGAACTGTCGAAATTTAATAAAACTCTCGACTGCGGCCAATAAGAATCGAGTCCATTTAGTTAAATAAGACTTTTCTTGTTTTAAATTCCAAACTTTCGGCTAGGTAGAGCGAATTTGACTTTTTTTTAAAGATGATTAGTTTCTGACAATGCCATTAATTAAAAAACAATAAAAGTTCTAAATTATAACATAACATTTCATATTTTTGTCATTTAAAATGAAATTTAGCCAATTTTTCCAAAATATATTATTACGAACTAAAAACTTTAATGAAAATAAAACTATTTAAATTAAATACCAACTAAACTACGCAACCAATTTAGATAAGGTTGCACAATCATTTATGTACATAGAATAATAACGTCTAGAATAGCAGTATGAGTATACAAAATTTGAGATACAGAGGAGTTGTTCGGTTTGATACCTGCCGCTGATTTCCACCACCGCACTGCACGCCACAGGTTACAATACCATCCTCACTACCTTGACAGCTGGCAGTCAAGCACAGTGCGTTTTCGCAGGAACTTTTTGCCACGCACGACCATCTTGTGGAATCAGCTTCCTCATGCAGTGTTCCCGAACAAATACGACTTGGGGACCTTCAAAAAAAGAGCGTACCTATCCTTAAGAGGCCGGCAACACACTCGTGACATCACGAGTGCTCATGGGCGGCGCTGATCACTTTCCATCAGGTGACGCGCCAGTTCGTTTGCCCCCTATTGTATAAAAAAAAATGAACCTATTTCAACGAAGACAATTTTGTATAATATATCTATATCTTCTATATATATATAAAAGAAAGTCGTGTTAGTTACTTCACTTATAACTCGATAACGGCTCTACTGATTTGGCTGAAAATTGGTGGGGATGTATTTTAGAACCAGGAGAAGGACATAAGATACTAGGATAAAAAAACAATTATTGCCATTAAGGCGTAACAAAGTTCGCCGGGTCAGCTAATATTATATACATAGATTTTCGGCGCAGCTTCAAATTTCGTATGATTTTCGTGATAGGCTTGTGTGCGTGTCATCGAGTATAAGAACGTGCTGTTAACACCTACATATATACAGTTTTGGCTTCACTTGCGGCGGACCGATAACCGGGACTATTAGTCTATGCGTTATACGTCTATGCATTTATATAAATGTTTTATAATAATAATAAACACCGGAATAGCAAATAACTACTACAAATATTACGCTTTATCGAACACTGACTCACGCGTGACTAACCGCTAACCGCTTACCGTAACTGTTATGAAATAACTTACGAGGGAAAGTAATGACTCACCGCTATATCCTCGTTGTCTGGAAGAGATGTCTTTTCAATGATAAGGTCTACTATCGACGAATTTAAGCCAAGTATTGTGTTAGTACTCCTAGTTTTTTAAATACTTATTGATTCATTTTGGATAAGTAAGATCGCAAAACATGATCTTAAGAGTGATATCAGCTGCACCATGGTTTTCTCGAGGATCAGAGATTCATGAGTATCTAAATATACCTACGGTTGAGGAGGAGATTTACAGATTCAGAACAACATACAAGAAAAGACTGGAAAGGCATCCTAATCCCCTTTCGAAGGCATTACTGCAACAGAGAGCATGGCGGTTGAAGAGAACTGGCGTTGTGCTACGATAAATGGAATCAGGGCGCTGGCACTGATCTCCGTAAAAGTCCTCCTTTCGCACAATCAATCTGTTCATGGTTTCTGAAGACCGATTGCAGATTATAATATAGGAAAAAAAAATATATTGGATAAGTGATTGAATGTTTTCAGTTTTCACACGCTAAGCTTCCTGCTAATCAACTACTTTTCATTGCCAGTTCAAATTCTTTTTATTGCCAATTATTATTTATTTATTTAACTTTTATCACATTTACAGCTCATCTTAATGATTAACTCGCATTTCACATTTTTGTAGTACCAATGTAGGGTCTATATACATATAAATACATTCTTAAGTGTTTGGAGTTTTTAAAATCTTAGTTTAAAAAAAATTACCTTTACAACTTCGATTTCTTTTATTTATTAATTAAAAACACTAATGTAAAGATTGCGATGACGAGTAGCAGTAACGGGCGCATCTAGTCCTAGTTTTTCAATTAGAGAGTATAATGCGACATTTGTTTCAATGTCAAATTATAGAAAAACTTTTGCTAATTTTCTGTAGCATGTTACACAATATCTTAATATAGTAATAATTGCACACATCCAGCGAAAGCAATACTTAGTACTTTTGAATGCTCTCGATAGATGTTGTGTTGTCCTGTAATGTCTTTACAATAAGATTTTCATCTTTGTATGAATGTTATTTTATAGTGCATTTACTGTTGTAAAGATTGGTGGACAACCTTGTATTAATAAAATAAAAAAAAAATAAAAAAAATAAATGAATGAAGAAAGATGCAGTTTAACATTTAACGTTAAGCATAATTCCGCATAATAGCGCGAATTAATGCTATAAGTATATCATTATTCAACTGGACCACATGGTGTAAGATATAGTGTTCTTTTTATTTTTATTTTTTTTTTTTTATTGTATGAAGTGGTGAGACGAGCTGGACGCCCTCCTGATGGTAAGAGAAACGCCAGCCCATAACCAATGTAGTGCTACCTAGAACTTTGCTCCGGGCAGAGGTGCACTACATTGACGCTCCCCACTTGGAGTCATGAGATGTTAAGACTCATTAGCCCAGTAATCTCGCTGGCTACAGTGCCCTTCAGACCGGAGCACAGTGACATTTTCACATCACTGTTCAGGCGGTAGAATGTCTGGCACTGTGGGGGTACCCACCCAGTCGGTCTCCTGCGAAAGAGACCTACCCCCGGTAATTATTTAACTAGGCTACGTATAGTATCACTTGAATCGTCATAGTATTACGCAACAATGATGTAAAGCTTAAAGCTAAAGCTTTCAATAATAGTGTTAATAGGAATTAAAAAGATTTGTTATGTGTCTGGAGAAATAATTTAAAAGCAATAAGAAAAATTAGTTCATTGTCGCTAGAATGCGGGCGCTTTTAAATGTCGATTTATTTGTAACTAGCTGTGCCCGCGACTTCGCCCGCGTATTAAAGTGACTTTGGGCAGCATTTTTGAAAATGCCTAACCCGCGCCAACAAACGTTCAGCAAGTTCAACGTGATTCTTTAAATTGCCATAACTTTTTTATTTATCAACCGTTTGACATGAATTAAACACTAAATGTTAAATGAAGCTTACCGCAATATATCATTGAAAACCCCATCTAGATAGGATAAGCCGTTTCTGAGAAAAGCGTGCACAAACAAACAGACTAAAATTCCAGAAATCATTGTTTTGGGTTCTATTGCGTTAATAAAGGACTCCTATAATATTTTGTCTCATATATCTTCCATGTAGCGACTCGTTACGTTTTTAATTTTTATTATATGTATAGACTTGCCGGCCCAATGCGATTTCGTTCACGCTGTACTAATCCTACCCGAAAATTTATATCCTACACCTCCTTTTTGATTAAAAACCATCTTCTTACATCCAGAAGTATTAAAAAAAAATGTAAATCGGTTCAGCTGTTATCGAGTTATGCGGTTACCAACAGATTGGTGGGGATTTTTTAATCAGATATAGTGATTCAACACTTACTTGATAAGATAAGATTAAGGTCCTATATCCCCTAGCTGGGGCAGAGGGCGTCCACAGTGCGTCGCCATCCCGGTCTGTCCTGGGCAGCTCGCTTCACCTGACTCCAGGTCTTGCCGATGGCCTTCGCTTCATCGATGATAGTACGCCGCCAGGTCTGTTTTGGGCGGCCACGTCATGAGTAATTCAACAGGAGGATGTATAACTAGCGACGGGCTCCGGCTTCGCTTGCATGTATTATAAATATAAACCTCCCTCTTGAATCACTATCTGATAAGAAAAATCGCATGAACACTGGTTGCGTAGCTTAAAAGATTTAAGGTTACATACTGACCGACAGAAGGAAGCGATTTTGTTTTATTCTATAATAATAATAATAATAAAACATTTATTTTCTGACCACAATATTCATAACAATGAAAGGAAAATACAATGTTCATAATTTTAGTAACATATTGCGGGAGACTGGTGTCTAAACTAAGCTTTTGGCCTGTATTTCAGGACACCTGTATTGTTTGCTGTCAAAAGGCATGTCATGGTACGGATTGAGTGAATGATTTACGTATTGTCGCACAAAACTTCTGATCGAAACAATGCTAAAATAAGCTTATTATTAAGCATGTAGGGTACGAAATTCGAAAGTAAGATTAAAATAATACTGTTAAAAAAGATTGTGGTTGGCCCCCAGGTCTCCCCCCAACACGACACAACAAAAAGATCACAACATAATGAG
This sequence comes from Eurema hecabe, assembly GCA_026213755.1. Classification (NCBI taxonomy): domain Eukaryota; kingdom Metazoa; phylum Arthropoda; class Insecta; order Lepidoptera; family Pieridae; genus Terias; species Terias hecabe. The sequence goes on from JADANM010006598.1 coordinate 1,320,709, forward strand.
AAAAAATTAACGAAACTAAAATAATATATTGTGCTGACAGAAAGTTATATGTCAGTTTAGAGGGGGTGTTAATAAGTGTGTGTGTGTGTGTGTGTGTGTGTGTGTGTGTGTGTGTGTGTGTGTGTGTGTGCGTGTGTGTGTGAGTGTGTGTTGCTGTATAAATTAGTGTCGATAATAAGTATTGGGTGTAACAAGAGACATGTCTATACTTGGAAAGTCATCAGGTTCTCGGTATCTTCATAGTTAACTACTACAAGTTACTATGTAATGAAGTAAAGCCTAAGTAAGATTAAAGTAAAATTAAAGTTTTATTAATATACTAGCTGTTGCCCGCGACTCCGTCCGCGTGGACTTTCATATAAACTTTGACCCCGCTTCCTTCCCTTGTAATCCTTTTTTCCTAGATTTTTCCATACAAATGTTTTTATCCCCGTTCCCGTGGGAATTTTGCAATACCCTGTTGCAAATAACCTTTAAGTTTACTAAGGTACCTAGGTACATGCCCAATTTCAAGCGTCTAACGTAAGCGATTGAAATTTTTTCATACAAATGTTTTTTCCCACTAACTCCCGTTCCCGTGGGAATTTTACAATATCCTGTTGCAACTAACCTTAAAGTTTCCTGAGGTATCTGCTTGTCAAATTTCAAGCGTCTAAGTTAAGCGGCTTAGATTTTTCATACAAAAGATTTTTCCCGCTAATTCCCGTTCCCGCAGAAATTTCGGGAATTCCTTTCTTAGCGGATACCTACGTCATAACATCTACCTGCACTGCAAATTTCAGCCCGATCCGTCCAGTGGTTTGGGCTGTGCGTTGATAGATCACTGTGTCAGTCTGTCAGTCACCTTTGATTTATATAGATATAGATTTATAAGTTGTTAAATGATTTCCTGACTAACTAACGTCATAAACAAGAACACAATTGAACCGTTTGATTTCTCTAACGGTTAACCGACGGTGAAAAGTGGGTTATGTTTTTACGGCCCATTTGCGATGTACCTATGTAATATTTATTATTATATGGATATTATAAAGACATGAGTCTGGGTTTCGCTGGCGTTCTAGTTATAATAGATAATGTTTTTTAACTTTTTCAAAATTCCTATTATATTCTAGTTCCTATCCATGGAACAAACATTCAGTTTCTTCTTATAGACTTATGTGTATACTGGCTGTTGCCCGCGACTCCGTCCGCGTGGACTTTTAAATAAACTTTGACACCCCCCTCCTCCCTTAAAAAGTTTTAATTATTATTAAGATGTATTCTGCTATTCGGGGCTATACAATATATACACAAATATAACGAACCAAAAACCATGAAAATTGGTGTAGCCGATATCGAGCTATAACTGTCGTAATAAACCCGTCTTTATTTTATAATATACTAGCGACCCGCCCCTGCTTCGCACGGGTGCAACTACAGAATGTCCTCATACACAACGTTCACAGCTATTTTGTTAACCTGCCGCAACAACTGAGTCCCTGCATTTTAAATTTGTAATATCTTCGGAACTATTCACTTAAATAACATGGTGTAAAAAGCATATTGATCTATAATAAATGCACAATTTATTTTAGGTTGAGGAATTAATAGTTTTAAATCACTTCGTAATTAGGTTTATTATAATAATTTATTTGTAAAGGATTAAAAATAGTTATGGTGGGTTATGGCTAAGAGATAGACATATGCCATCGCGGACTTTTTAGTAGAACTTTATAAAGTGGACAATACTGTAGTACAATATTTTGGTCTACCTTGTAGGGTTTAGCCAGCGTTTGCAATATAAGCGCAAAAAAAGTCCTTATTTACGACATCACATTAGAAAACTCTAAAGCCTTTCTCTACTGTATTATGCATGTATAATACATATAAACCTTCCCTAAGAATCACTCTATCTATAAAAAAACTGCATCAAAATCCGTTGCGTAGTTTTAAAGATCTAAGCATACAGAGGGACAGACAGACAGAGATAGCGACTTTGTTTTATACTTTGTAATAATAATGGATACAGGTGTAACCGCGAGGCACAGATAGTGAATTTATAAGAAGGGAACTATATACCGACCATTCTCCCGGAAAAAGAAAAAATAATCTAAAAGAAATTATTTTTATCTTGTACTTACGCGAAATTAAAAAGCGCTGTATTTAAATTATTTTTCCTCGAAACGAAATTCGTGGACAGATTTTCGATGATAAATGGTCGAATAATTATTTTATATTTCTTTGACGACCGCTTGACTTGTGGTAGCACAACTGCTTTCTGCGCGAAGGGTCGTGGGTTCGATCCCCACACCGGAAAAATATATTTGTAATTTACATTTGTATTTTTCTAATTCTGGGTGTTGCTATGTATGTATTTATGTATTTAGAAAAGAAAAGTATGTATATGCAATTTATTCCGTTATCTAGTTGCCATAACACAAGCGTCTGCTTAGCGTGAAACTAGATGGCGCTGTGTATATTATTATTATTATAATTACCACACATAACAAATGCAAAATGTTCTTCACAATATTAGACAAATTACCTTCTCAAAGCAAAGACTAAAGATCCACCATACTTCGACACAAAATTGTGACTATCTATTACTAAAACATTATCACACTCGGTTCAGTAAATCCACACATAACTTACCCTAACTTTACAATCTTAGCATAGTCAAGTAATCTTCTCAAAGCGCAGACTAGAGCTACCATACTTCAAATGTCGAAGGTCTTACTGACGGCGGGTCAACGACCTTGGGAACATTACGCCACCCCAAAACCCCCCCAGGGGGTTGGTTCTACGAGACAGTAATTTTTGTTTCGCTCTCGCTATTTAAACGAAACGATGAGGTTATTTTTCGCATCGCAAAATGTCTTCGTAATATTTGTGAAGGAATATTAATTTTGCGTGATGGTTTTTTAAATAGGTTATTAAAATAAATAAGTTTCTTAATACAATGTTCTACTAATATTATAAATGTTAAAATTTGTGAGAATGTTTGTATGTATGTATGTATGGTTATTCTATCACGCAATTAAAAAAAATTAACTTAAAAAAAATAAAACAGACTTCATGATAATACCTATTCAACAAAAAAATAATCGTTCAAATTGGTTCATAATCGGCGGAGATATTGCGTATAAAAAAGTTCATCCCCAATTTTCCACTCTTAGGGGTTGTTTTTTTATTATTAAATTTAAATGGGACCACCCTTGAGGTATTACCTATACGCCGAAAAAAGATTTGTTCAAATCGGTTCATAATGTGCGGAGTTATCGCGTAACAAACAGAAAAAAAACATACGGGTCGAATTGAGAACCTCCTTTTTGAAGTCGGTTGGAAAAGGATTGACCGATTTAGTTGAAATTTGGCATGTAGATAGGTGATACCCTGGATACTATATAGGATACTTTATATCCCGGTATTGCCCCGGGAACGGGAATTACGCGGGTAAAACCGGGGGGCATTGCTACACTTAAAATGGAACTAAAATGTACACTAATATGTATTATAAAGCCGAGAGTTTGTGAGTGTGTATGTTTGATACTTATTCACGTCTAAACGGCTGGAACGACTTTAATAAAATTTTGATATGTAGTTAGCTGACATACAAAATTTCAACTGAATAATAACAAACATACATAAAAAAAAATATTAGTCGAATAGGATAGAATAGGATTACGTGCGAAATAGGTGTAAAGGCTAGCTTAACTTAAAATTTACGCTTTCAAAAGCTTGCACTTAAAGTACTTAAGTGAGAGTACGCGAACCCGTTAAACTCGTTCGAGTGAAAGTTGCATCGTAAATGGTACAGCTTGTGGCAGTAAACAACACTACGTACTTACATTATTACTGTACTATAACCCAGTTGTATACAATACTAGTCGCGCCTCGTGGTTTACTCGCATTTAAGCATGTATTATACATATAAACCTTCCTTTTGAGTCACTCTATCTGATATAAATTCATTAAAATTGGTTGCGCAGTTTTAAAGATTTAATCATACAGACAGAAAACAGCGACTGTTTTATACTACATAATAATAATGATGACTAGTAGATTATGAATTTTGTATATATGCCTTATATTTGTATACTAGCTGTTGCTCGCGACTTCGTCCCCGTCGGATCTATTTCTATTATTTTGTTATAGTGAGTCAATCTTAGAAGATAGACATATGCTGTCGCGGACTTTTTTTTAGATAATTTAAAGAGGAATAATTCTTTTAATACATATTATTTTTGTATCTTGAACCGTTTTCGCAGCGCACGCAAAGATGAATAATTTTTCCCGTTTTTTCCATATTTTCCATCATCGCAGCGTGATGTTATGTAGCCTAAAGCCTTCCTCGATAAATGATCATTTCAATAAAAAAATAATTTTTCAGTTCGAACCAGTAGATCCTGAGATTAGCGCGTTCAAACAAACAAACAAACTCTTCAGCTTTATATATTAGTATAGATAGATAGATGTACCTTAAAGAGCCCGTCTGTTGATCTCTGAAAGTTCAACGACCCGAGTTTCGTACGACCAAGGTCATATAGAAATAGGCTATTTAAATGCTTTTGTTTTTTTTTGAAATTTATTCAACTACTAGTTGTTGCCCGCGACTCCGCCCGCGTGGATTTTCATACAAACTTTCATCCCCTATTATATCCCCTTGAGGGAAGAATTGATCTAAATCCTTTCTTAGCGGATGCCTACGTCATAACATCTACGTGCATGGCAAATTTCAGCCCGATCCGTCCAGTGGTTTGGGCTGTGCGTTGATAGATCACTATGTCAGTCACCTTTGAATTATATATATATTTAGACATATGTACCTTACACAGCACAAAACAAAATCACTGTCTGTCTGTCCCTATGTAAGCTTAAATCTCTTATACTATGGAACCGTTTTGCATGCAGTTTTTTTTTAGATTAAGAATTTAATAAAAACTCTTTTTTTTTATAAGAGTTTATTTAATTTTTTTTATCATTACATAGTACAACACAAAGTCGCTTTTTGTCTGTCCCTGTGTTTGCTTTAATCTATAAAACTATGCAACCGAATTCCATGCGGTTTTTTATCAGCTAGAGTGATTTAAGAAGTAGGTTCATGTGTATAACATGATGATGCATAAGGGGGGGTAAATTTTTATACTAAATTCTTAGTTTTGTAGACACAGCCAGTTCGACGTGTTATTTTTTTTTTTTTCAGGACATTTATACACAGCGCCATCTAGTTCCAAGCTAAGCCGAAGCTTGTGTTATAGCAACTAGATAACGGAATAAATTACATATACATTACTTTTCTTTTGTAAATACATACATACAATACATAGTATAATATTTATTAAAACAATGGAAGACCAGTCTACGCCCACGTAGTCTGCATCTATGAACTTTATTCAAAGGTCATTAAATTATCTTATTTCTACTAGCACCTTGTCCCGGCTTCGCATGGGTATTGTAACGGGTAATTTTAATGTAAAATAAAGAATTTTCCGTATATTGTTGATATAAAATATAGCTCATTTTATGAAATAATTTTAACAAAAATTTACCGACTTGAAACTAAAAAACAAGAAATAAATTTGCTTCGCACAAAGTACAAAGCGACATACAGAAGAAAGCGACTTTGTTTAATATGTATATACTTGGCTTAGTGGTATAACAACTGCTTTCTACTTGAAGGATCGTGGGTTCGATCACCACACTGGAAAAATATATTAAAGCAAGTAAAACTGCGGGGTGCGCCTAGTTTGTATGTATGTGTGTATGTATGTGTATGTGTGTGTATGTATGTATGTATGAATAGTTCGCTTCACGAATCTTTAGCGCTGAATGAAACCTGCGCAGAAGTCAAAAATAAGGTATCGAGGGGACAGCGCGTTATCGTCGGGTGCGCGAGCGTTGATTGGTTGTCCCAGTAGTGTTGTCTTTCTCGCACCAATACGTCAATTACGAGCGCGATTCTACCGATGCGCAGCTATTCTCGTCCAGCGCTAAACATAAATGACGCCTACTATATCCAGTTTGATACCCTGGGAATGTATTAAAGATGTTTATTAAACATGTGGTGACTAAATATAGCGAGGCCAACGCATGCACGAAAATATGCGTGGTTTATTTGCGAATGTGCTGATCGAAATATCCCGAGTTTAATACATTTCGGTAAAGTATTTTTTAATAACGTATATGCTATACACACAAATTTATTTTATTAATCTATACTTATCTTATAAAGAAGGTAAGTTTTGTGTTTGTTAAATTGTAAGGGATAATCTCGGGATCTACTGAACCGATTTTAAAAATTCTTTCACCAATAGAAAGCTACATTATTGTTGAGTGTCATAGGCTAAATAAAAAACCGGGAAATTAAAACGCACTTTACTTCTTTATAATATTAGTATAGACTAGCTGTGTCCCGCGGTGTTACCCGCGCTTTATTACGAAAAATGCATTACGTATTTTCGTGCAGTGAAATGTAGCCAATGCGTTACTCTAGAATATCAGCTGACTCCATACAAAATTTTACTAAAATCGTTCCAGCCGTTTCGACGAGAAGAAGCAATACACATACCCACTCAGAAACTTGCGTTTATAATATTAATAGATCCAGATATAAATGAAGACAAACACACAAACGTCAGTTTATAATCCAAACGAAGAGAAAACAGATGTATAAAGGAGTCAGTGTACTGAGACGGCTAAAAGCCTTGCTATTGTTTGAGAGATCTCCCTTTACTACCTACGACACGATATACCGGTACGATATATCTACAATTATTTTTTTTTTTTATATAATGAAAAAAATTTAAAAAAAATTAAAAAACTTATTTATTTAAAACATGATTTCAAAACATACTGAAGTATGTGTGCAGGCATCATTAAATATATTACATTATAATTATTTAAGATTAAGATACAATAATATTATAAAGAGAAAAGTTTGGTATGTATGTAACGATAAAACTCAAAAAGTACTGGACCGATTTTAATAATTCTTTTTTCATTAGAAACCTACATGATCATTGAGTTATATAGGATATATTCATACTTTATACATACATCCCGCTATTGTTTCGGGAACGGGATCAACGCGAATGAAACCGCGGGGGACTGCTAGTCGTTCTATAAAGTTTTTTTTTTATTTTTAAATGTAAGTATGTAGTAATGTAGGTGCCGTAAATACCCTTTATTACAGTTAAATAAAGGAAAAGCGTAATAAATTAAACTGTTTATTAAATTGATGGTTACTTCAGCAAATATAGTCCAATAGGGTACTTGCCGTTGACCTAGAACTGTGATATTTGACAAATATCAGCACTAAAGTCTAGATTAATCTGCACGTTTAATCTTTTCTACCGGGGGTAGGTCTCTATCGCAGGAGACCGACTGGGTGGGTACCCCCACAGTGCCAGACATTCTACCGCCTGAACAGTGATGTGAAAATGTCACTGTGCTCCGGTCTGAAGGGCACTGTAGCCAGCGAAATTACTGGGCCAATGAGTCTTAACATCTTGTGACTCAAAGTGGGGAGCGTCGGTGTAGTGCACCTCTGTCCGGAGTAGCTTTAGCAAAGTTCCGGGTAGCACTACATTGGTTATGGGCTGGCGTTTCTCTTAACACCAGGAGTACGTCCAGCTCGTCTCCCTACTTCATCGCATAAAAAAAAAACGTAGTATTAGAAATATCCCAGGTATCCTGACTCTCAATATCCGATTCTCATTTCGTTTATTTAAGATGGAGCTTATGCCATTCAGAAATCATTATTGCTAAAGTAATTCTACTATGAGAACTAATTTAACCTCCTTAATAACTTATTAAAGGCATACTATTTATTCGCAAAAAGGTACCCATTTTTTTTGTGAATATCCTTTCGGTAATACCATCGTTGACTGTAAGATATCGCTTGCTAGCGATAAGCCTATATACTTACCATATTTAAAATACTATTGCAAGAATACTGAAACGCAACTTAAATTTAAGTACAACTTAAACCGGTCCGATTTGACAGTTCGCCATACAATTCTGACAGAATTACGAGTCTTAAGGTGTGCTTTAATTTAATTTACGTATGAGTATTTGACCGTAAGTTCTTTCCCGTAAAGTATCGTATGACGTATCGTGTCGTCTAAAACAGTGGCAAACACAAGTTTATTACTGACGCCATAATGACAGTGGCTTTGTAGATTGTGTTACGGAAACTTAACCGACTGCGCTGAATTTAATGTACATAACGTGTATACAGTATGAAGAGTTGTTTGTTTGAATGTACTTAAGTTTTTCGTAGGTTTAAAATTTTTTACATTTATAGGGTAAATTTCTTATAGTAGCAACATTATCAGTAGGCTTGTGTGCGTGTCATCGAGTATAAGAACGTGCTGTTAACAACTACATATATACAGTTTTGGCTTCACTTATAATTAAGGGACTAACAATGGTTGTACCTATCATTTTTAATAATAATAATAATAATAATAATTTTTTTGTCATAAAATCATTTAAACATTTACAATTTAAGTGATCACCCGACTACTGAACTAGTATAAAATACTGTGTCTCAGCAGTCGGGTCCTTGCCAATGTGATTCATTTAAATAAGCTTAAATGAAATTTAAGATAATATCACAGAACCAAAATAATTTAAAAATTAAGTTAAAAAAAAAGAAGAGTGAGTGTGTTTTTTAGGTGTTTGTGAGTGTGTAGTGTGTGTGTGTGTAAGTGTGTGCGCGCATATTTTAGAGTTAAAGTATAGAAAATACAAATAATTGTTTAATTAAAAATTACATACTACATAATATTACATATTATAGGTACATTACATAATACATATTACATATAATATTTAATTGGCACAAACTTCAAAATTACAAAATAATTATTTATTCATTTCCGTGTACTAATTGAAAATGCGTATGACTGAGCGAAGAAAATTATAATTTTTTGCTTTTTAATTGAGTGTTTTAATTTTTTTTATACAATTTTTTGTTTGGAAACCTCGTGAATAATCGTACATCCTGGAATATTCTAAAAAAAAATAACTATCTAAATCGATTCGACTGTTATCGAGCTATGCATTTTGCGATTATTCTTTATATTATAGATAGATATGTTCAAACCCTAAACACTAATTATGCGAATTCTTTTGTTCGCGACAAAATTATACACATCCATTGTACCTTAAAAATATTAATAGTGTATTGTTTTCATGTATATTGTTTAATTGAGATGTTGACAAGGGCGTTGACCTCACCATAGCCTCTAATAAAAGCCTCCATACAACATAGACTGGGTGTAAAACACTAGAAAGAAAACTAAAAAAATAACATAACATCACTTAAGCTAAGGACTTTTAAAAATGAAGTTAAGACTTGTAATTGAAAACTGTTTCTATGATTTAAGAGTACTTTGGAGCTAAATTATAAAACTGAGATTCATAAAAATGTACAACACATAGAAGGAAAAAATATTTTTTTGTACTGTTTATTATTTTAATGTATAGACTACAGGACCATGTTGAAAAAATGATGGGTCATTTGAACTACCAGGTGACCTATCTAGAACGATATAAGAGCATAAAATAATAAGGTTCAGCACTATGACGTCACTAGTAAGCTGTTCAAATGAGTGCAGGTGAGATTTCGAAAGTACAACCCTCGATTTTTTCCCCATTTCGCATGGGCCTGTAGTCTAGTAGTTATACCTTATAAAAGCTAAAATTGTATGTAAACACCTAAGTGTCCTATTGCATGCCTATGTAGGTACATTGTGCAGAGCTACCAAATTTATATTAAGACCTTACTGTAACCATAATTAGTGCAATAAAGGCATTGGCTATGGGCTGGCGTTACTCTTACCATCAGGAGGGCGTCCAGCTCGTCTCCCCTCTTATATTATAAAAAAAAAAAAATAAAGATTTTCTCTTCTATTCTAAAACTGAAAGAGTAGCTAGTATCCCCAGCGATCAAAGTGTAGTGCTAGACGCTGATTTATGAAGTCATAGTATGATGTTTTAAATGTAATGCATATTTCTCGACCAGTAATGGATGTTCAACTGGTGCGTCGACTTCGTGTTATTTTTCATGGCTTTGTGAATATAAATCAATAATAAATTAATTCACTATAGTCTATAGTATTATTGTAGACTCACCGGATCAGAAAAATCTAAAAAAAAAATTTTTTTTTAATTTTATTCCAGTGATCCGCCCCGGCTTCGCTCGTATTTTCGTAAACCTTCCATTTGAATCGCTCTATATATTTAAAAAAGCCGCATGAGAATCGGTTACATAGCTTTTAAGATTAAAGCATTCATAGGGATATAGGGACAGAGAAAGCGACATTTTTTTTACTATGTAGTGATTTTTAACGGACTTCAAAAAAGGAGGAATCTCAATTCGACCGTATTTATCGTTTTTTTTTAATATGACATTCTTTTGTTTCAGGTAATTATTTTATATGTGACATCAAATGTATCGAAATACAAAAGTTGAAATTATAGGTAAGATTCCTTTAACCATCTTTAACATTAACCATCTTTCTCCATCACCAACATCAACCATCACCACCAGGCAAACCTGCTGCTCAATTGCCTACCATAAAAAAACACAATCGAAATAATAACATACAAGTAATAACACTCAAGAAATAAATATAAACTTTCAACGTGGTTTAAACCGCGGGGCATAGCTAGTATCTAATTATAATGATCCTCGATGAATTAAAATACCCTATAAAATTGTTACTTATAAATAATTTCGTCCGTCTGTCCCCTTGTAACGCTTCACTGGGCCGGGGCAGGTGTTTTTGAACCGTGAACAATTTTTTTTTGTTTTAACGGTGTTTAGCTTAAAATATTTAGGTTAACAAAATATACTGTAGTTAGATATATTAGTGTGGATGTTTGGATGTATGTATGTGTAGTAATGCTATTTTCCGCCGAAAATAACTATTATAATCTATTTTTCCTTCTTCGATGGTTGCCTGGAAGAGATCACTATGTAATGATAAGACCGCCAGTTAACTTAAGCATTTTACTCTAAAATAATATCTGTACCTAATGTTTTAATAAATATATAAAAAAAAAGTGTTGTATAGTCTACTACACTTTAACGAATAAAAAAAAATTTTTTAAGCATCATAAAATAAACAAAAAGTTTTTTTTTTCCTTTTCTAAAGGAGAAATGTACACGCAATCCTACAATCCCCGGGGGAAAAAGTAGATGTCGGACTCGAACCGACCAAAACCCCACGGTGTTCCACCCGCGTTTCGACTGAGTCACGGGTGCTCTAGCTGACTCTTCCGCAAAACAAATAATTCGACCTGTTTCAAGTTCAATTGTCAGCCCATGACAAATTCCAACGGAAGTAACGGTCGGCGATACGCTCTGCCACCTGCTCTGCCTGACCACCTAAATGTGGTGGTCACTGTTTTTGATCGCTACATCGTATCGAAAACAAGATGGCTGCTTTTACTCTTTGCGAGTACCTTTTAAATATCTCTGGGCGTTTAATACTGTTAGGGCAACTAGATCACATCTATAGTATATATAAAGAAGTAAAGTTTGTGTGTTTGTTAAATTGTAAGGGGTAATCTCGGGATCTACCGAACCGATTTTAAAAATGATTTCTTCAATAGAAAGCCCTATTTTTTATTGAGTGTCATAGGCTATATAAAAAACCGAAAAATAAAAGGGTTCTACGTATAAGTCCGGTTTGCAAAGTGAATCGAATAAATTAAGGTAAAAAAATCTTTAAAAACAAGCTTTTATTTAAAT
>JADANM010006598.1:1408709-1430404 GCA_026213755.1 Eurema hecabe
ATAAAATTTTAAAAAGCTGCAGGGTTTGTTCGTTTGTTTGGACGATTCAATATCTAGACCTACAGGACGGGTTTAAAAATTATTTGTCTGTAGTATACAAAACGGACGAATTTTAAAGTTGAATAGAATAGGTTTTGAAACAGACGAAATATACTGGAACTCGTTCTTACCTCAAAATTTTTGTATTGGTATGTTTCCCTAATATTTGTTATATATTTTTTAATCAATAAAACAACACTTAATGGACTTGTAAAAGTCGATAAAAAAATTATCACGACGACCCCTTGGTGCAGTGGTGCTTCTTGTAATTCGACTTCTTAGAGGTTGGTTACTAATACAAGTGGCATATGTGTATATAGATACAAGAGTTTGTATCCTCCTAGTATTTAAAAGAAAAATGTACGTAATGCAATGATACTCGTATTATATAATAGACTAGCTGTTGCTCGCGACTTCGTCCCCGTCGGATCTATTTCTATTGTTATGTCATAGTGAGTCAATCTTAGAAGATAGACATATTATACTGTCGCGGACTTTTATTTAGATCATTTAAAGAGGAATAATTATTCCATACATACTATTTTTGTATCTTGAACCGTTTTCGCAGCGCAAGCAAAGGAAGCCCTCAAAGATGAATAATTTCCCCGTTTTTACCACATTTTCCATTATATCTTCGCTCCTTTTAGTCGCAGCGTGATGTTATGTAGCCTAAAGCCTTCCTCGATAAATGGTCAATTCAATAAAAAAATAATTTTTCAATACGAACCAGTAGATCCTGAGATTAGCGCGTTCAAACAAACAAACTCTTCAGCTTTATATATTAGTATAGATATGTTATGCTCATACAAATAAACCGAAAAAGTGTTCCGCACAGCAGCGGCAGCACACATACATGTCGAAACGATTGGAAAGAGAAAAATGATAAAACCAACAAGACAAAAAGATATAGTCAGTTTTGTCAGTAGCGCGTGAATGCACCGGCAACTAATTACCTAAAGGTAAGACGTTCTAATTGGGATGTTTTTGCGTCTTCAAAATGTCTCTCTTATAACATATAAATTTAATATGATATCATTGAAGTAATGTGTATCTATTATCTAATTACTATAACACACTGGAGCTGTGTGTAAATAGCGACATAAAGTATAATTATTTGTCTATTTATTCTTTGGTAATGAAAGTTTTAGGTATAAATATAAACTTATACTTAAACAAATTTACTTATTTCGGGCAGCTACTAAATAGAGGAACTTGAATAAAAACGTATTTTACGCGTTCGTAAGTTTATAAATTTACGAAAATATGGTCGTACAATAATAAAATGTCTCGTGTAGAATCCTACGAAGGTTTATAAATTTCTTAAGAAAATTATAAAATTGTTGTTCTTTGTTTCTTCCATTGACATATTATATATGCAATTTAAGGCTCGATTAACGGAGCCTTAATTGATAAATTATGAAAAAGTTAATGACCTAACATTTAAACATAATTTAAACACAAACAAGTGAATGTGCGTCAATTTGTTCAGCAACATGCAGCGGGAACACTTGTACTAATTCATTACCACGCATTGTTTTTTTTGGGTTAATGATTCTCGATTTCTGATAAGGAAAAAAATTTTTAAATTTGACGTTAGTTAGCATTATTATAGTGCGCGTCATTTATGTTTAGCGCTGGACGAGAATAGCTGCGCATCGGTAGAATCGCGCTCGTAATTGACGTATTGGTGCGAGAAAGACGACGACTGGGACAACCAATCAACGCTCGCGCACCCGACGAACACGCGCCCCGCGCGCCGCGCCGTTACCTCGATACCTTATTTTTGACTTCTGCGCAGGTTTCGTTCAGCGCTAAAGATTCGTGACGCTGGCTATCACTACTTAAATCCTTACGCAAACATTTTTCATGCGTTTTTTATCAGATAGAGTGATTTAAGAGGAAGATGCTTATAATTCATACTAATATTATAAATGCGAAAGTAACTCTGTCTGTCTGTCTGTCCTTCCATCACGCTTAAACTTGGCACACAGATGGTCTAGAGCCTGGGGAAGGACATCAAGGACAGGCTACTTTATTTTGAATCAACGCCCAAAAGGTTGCGCGAAGGGTTGAAACTTGTTATAATTTTATGCTTTCACGGCCAAACCGCCGAACCGATTGTCATGAAACTTGATACACAGATGATCTAGAGCCTGAGAAAGAACATAGGCTACTTTTTAACTGGAAAAAAAGGATTAAAGGGGGAAGGGGGGGCAAGTTTATATGAAAGTCAACGCGGGCAACAGCTAGTACATGCGTATAAGCAAGCATAAGGGATGTTATGTTTAATATGAAATTTCGGATAAGGATTGGACACGGATATAGGAATGATAATTATTATTATACTGGATACGGCTACTATACTATACTGAAATTATTTCGGATTATCCGTTAGTTTCGGATAATTTTGGCTTCGGATATTAAAATTTGAAGGAATTTCAAAAGTAAAATACAAATAGCTAATATAATGGTTTTATTTACATGTCACCATTTGGTAGGAATTACAATCAGTCTGTGAGTAATTATTACAGCTATTTAAAATGGAAATGATTATAAATAAATATTGAGCGTTATCTTTTCTACTTAAACTATTATCTCAAATTTTTATATCGTATTTGGTTACGGCTACGGAGCTAACTAACATCCAGTATAAAATCTTTTATTTTCAATTCAAAATAGTATTTTACTTTCTTATTATCTTTAAAAGAATTACATATAAATAATCTTAAAAAAAAACTTATGCCATCATAATCACTAATCAGGCACTTGTAAAGATACAATTACACATGTTAAGTAATAAACTGAAAATGAAAAGAAAACTAAAAATATATTGGAACTGTAGGTTATTCAGCTTCGACGCTGATTTTCAGTAGCTAAAAAATTTGATAGCAAACAAAATATGTAATTGAAAATATTAAAAATACAAAATATCTACCTACTATAATATTTATTGTACTAAATTTTAATGTTGGTTGACAGAAAACCAAGGTTAAGTTTAACTTCACATTCTTACAGCGTTTTTCAACAATTACAGAGCATAGTGTGACATTTAGATAAATGTCAAATTTAATAAAATCATTTGTTAATTTTCTGTCACTCCACATGTCATTGCACGCATCAAGCGAAAGCACTACTTAGTACCTTTGAGAGGGTTCAATATATGAATAAAGAGAGATGTAAATGAAACATTCAAAGTTAAGCATTGTGCCGTATAATGCGCTCTAGTGCTATAATTGAAAACCGCTGCTTATAAGTTGAAAAACAGAGAGAAAAAAAAATTAAATTAATGTTTTTTTTTTCAGGTGGTAGTCGTGATCACGCTAAAAGTTCTGGAGAATCGTAAGTTTCTTTAATACAATATATTTGTTAACAATTTAGCATAGACGTATAACGCATAGACATAGTCAAAGTGAAGCCAAAACTGTATACATGTAGGTGTTAACAGCACGTTCCTATACTCGATGACACGCACACAAGCACACCGATAATGTTGTTGCTATTATCATCGCTAATTTACCCGATATATCTAGAAAAATTTTAATCTACGAAAAACATACAAATTTTTATGGTATATGTAAGTAGACAAAATTGTCTAAGTTCAAATGGCTTCACTTTGCGTGTTCATACTTTGCAGTTCTAGATGTTATTACTCTATGCAATTAGATTTAATTATTGCTTAAGTGGTCTCTTTATTGTGATTACTTATTTATTTTGTGTTATTTTATAAAAACTATGCTGATGTAAATATGCTTGGGAACATACCTTAACCGATTTTATATAATATAAAAAGAAATCGCCATATGTGCATAACTCGATAACAGCTGAACCGATTTCGATAATTCTCTTACAATATCCCTTAAACCACAAGAACGGTTCTTCATTACATTGTATAAAGTCGCTTTTTTCTGTCTCCCTTAATGCTTAAATCTTGAAAACTATGCAGCCGATTTTCATGCAGTTTTTAATAAATAGAGTGATTCAAGAGGAAGGTTTATATGTATGCATGCATATACAGTGTGCTACAAAACAAGTTTCCGATCCGAAAACCTCTTACTATATACCGGTAGTAGGTCCTTATTTTGCTATCGTTTTGAACAAATAACATATTTAATTGTTCCAAACAAAAAAAATTACCTAAGTAGAATTGCAAAACTTACATGGCAACACCGTCTCGCGTTCATGTGCTCTGCTAGCTATAGGGTCTATAGCAACGGTCAGCAACAGGCGGACCGCGGTCCGTTAGCGGACCGCGAAAGGTTGAACCTCGGACCGCCAGGCCTAACCTTGCGTTTTTTAGAGGACGCAATTTTATTTTTTTGATGTGTCCCCTACACAGTGTATACACAGTGTTCAGTGTAAAGATAAAACCAAGTTTGTGAGGTCACCACCCTTGTCCCACGGCCGTATATACGATATATCTCTTAAACTATTTATTTGATAAATTTTTCTGTTGCCATTTAAATTCTCTACAATTTTGGTCCAGTAACTTTCTATCGTAGAACTATAAATAATTAAGCTATAAAAGAAAATCTTCAGAAATTCGAGAAAAAAAAAATTCGATGTAACATTTTAGTTACATTTTAAGAAAAAAATATCTGACCATTTTTGTAGATCGTTTTTTGAGGAACAACTTTTATTCGCATATTTTTTTCATTATGGGATACAGTTAGGGTTTTATAGCGCTCCGAAGTGAGTACGATTTTTCAGTACATACACTTAACTACCTATATTATACGTATGTAGCTATTTTTTCAAAAATGATTTTTTAGAAAAACAAATATCGTTCGATTAATAGACACTCACTTAGAAGACACTCTTCGAATTAGCAGTTCTTCACGAGAACCAAACTTTAAAAACCTGGCTCAAGACCGCCGATGCAATTTTTCACACTAATTTTAGATAATAAATAACTGTACATATTATTGTAGTTGTTTTTTTTCTGGACCTTTTAAACATTTTCGAGCAACATCCGGACCCTACTTAAAACTACTTGCCGACCCCTGGTCTATAGGCTGTACGAACCGTACGTGAGTTGCCAGCATTTGTGAATTTCCATTGAATTTGTGTAAAATTTTCACTAGAAACATAACTTATAAAACTTTATTGCATTGTTATTTTTAACTTCAGATTTTTTATTTTATTTTATTCGAAAAGGTTTTTAGAATGAGAATATTACCCTTTAGGGTCGGACACATGTTTTGTAACACACTGTATACGAGCGAAGCTGGTCGCTAGTATTAATATAAATGTTGTATATTGCTTGTAAGGCCGGAGGGAGTTCTCTTAGAGGCTGGGATAACGCTACCTCGAACGCAGTATGTTTGTACATGTTATATATCTACTGCATGCAAGGCGTGTCTGTTTTTTTATTCTAAGTCAAAGCCAAACATTTTTATTCAACTAAGCTACATATAGTAACACTTGAATCGTCATGGTATTACAAAACATTTACCACCGGTTCGGAAGGCAGCTTCTACAGAGAAGAATTTTAAATAAGGTCGTCTCTTTCCATTATTTTTTGGTATTTATTGCAAAATGTTTTTAAACATAGCTTTTAAACATATATTAATAATACAATAAAATGCTCTAAGTATACTGTTTGCAAAATAAGTACATAATAATTATATGGTAAATAAATATTTAATAAAATCGTATAAATTATACCTTGACAGACTAGCCTTAGCTTTGAAAACTAACATATGCATGATTAAGATAAGATTTTTACTGAACACTGCTTACTTTTCACATTTTAATACTTATTAAAGTATTAACTAATGAGCATGCATTGTTTGACTAATCAGATTGTAGCCATGTTAATAATTATTAAACCATTTTTAATGCTGTGCAATTTCGTATTAAAAGTGTTTGATTTTTAACATACCTAATGTAATTATCATTTTTTTTGTTCAAAGTTTTAAACTGTTATGTTTATTGTAACTTACATGTGTGGTTATTGAATATAAATGTATTATTATTATTAATTAATGTAATAGCAGATAGGCCAACTATAAAAAAATGGCAACCCATTCCAGAGCTGTCAAGCTCCGCAAATGAATGGGCGACCAATTTCCATCAGCTGGTGGCTCGCCTGCTTGTTTGTTCCCTATGTTATAAACAAAATATGGAGTAGTTAATGTGTGTATTGGTCAGTAGCGACACGGAGAGTGCGGCTGGGAGGTCAAGGTCTCGGCTAAGCGCGTTGTCAGCTCGGGTGCGCGCCGCCCTGCCACTGGGCCGGGATCGGGTGCAAGCCACCAGGGGTAATGTAGATGAGGTAAGATCTCTTTAAGACCGGGGGTAAGTCTCTTTCGCAGGAGACCGACTGGGTGGGTAACCCCACAGTGCCAGACATTTTACGATGGCGATGTTGTAGACTACCTAAGATAAACATGTAGCTTAAAAACATTTATCTCTAATCAAGGACTGTTGGTAGCTAAACTTTTTATTTCTTAAATTTCATATAAGAAAAGATTTAATTTGCTTTAATAAAATCGTTTTAATTCGAGCTATTTAGACCGTGACTACCTGATCAAAATCCTTGACTGCAAACTGCTATATCTACTGCTAATAGCTAATATTTATTTGTCTACAATTAAAATAATATATTTCCAGCCGGAAACTGAAGAGAAAAAGGGTGTAGTATACGCAGAGCTGGCCCTCGGCGACCAAACAGCTGACAAACCACCCCCACCGTCCACAGAGTACGCAGAAATCGTGTACACGGAACAACCGGCACAGATTAAAGAGGAAAAGGAATAATCTGTATTCATTTGAAATTTGACAGTTGACGTTTGATATTTCGACATCTGTCATTTGACAGATTAACTTTTTTTTATTTTAAGTAAATAAGAACGCCATTCCGTGTTACGATAAATATTTTTTTTTAACTACTTTACCTACAAGTTAAATCCAAATTACTTATGACGATAAACAATCGATAATTATAATCAAAATATTTTAAAGTTATGAATAGAGGTCGGAGGCAATTTTTCGTTTTTCAATAAAGTTGCCTTGTCGGTTTTGCCCACGCTTCCTTCGTAGCTAAATGGCAAAAACAAGCGTTAAATATCCCACATCCATTTCCAAAACAAACAATTCATCAAACAAATTATTAATTCATAATCTTAGCATAGATGACATTAAACCACCGGTTTATAAAATGTAAAAGACATGAAAATTAAATTCTTTAAAATTTTGAAATGTCTTAAAATATTTTTTATTATATCAATTTTGTACTAAATATTTTATATAAGAACAATATGCAAGTGTATCATTATCCTAAATATCTTAGTAATCTCATGTATTTTTAATTACCATTATAATAAGGAAATTATCTTAAAATCATATTTCTATTGTATAAGACTTAGCTTTAAATATATAAAATTAATGTTTTTAATGAAATGATTTAATAGATTAAAAATAATTTTAGTATTTTTTTTATATTTTTTAAGGCATATTTTTAAATTACACGTACTAAATCAACGCCGTTTTATAAATATTTGTAATGTTTTTAAACAAATTCGATTAAAGAAAAGTAAATATAAAACAAAATTTGTCAACACACAAAAACAAAACATCTAGAATATTCAAAAATCAAGCGCAAATATTTATTTGTACAAATGCTTTGAAACATTATTCAATATTTGTACAGCTAATCGAAATTACGACAGATCACGGTCAAGTTATTGAAATATGTACAAGTGTCATAATCAATTTTAAAATTTGCCAGAAGGGTATTATGATGACAAATGTCTATCCCAATGATATTATAATAGATATGTTACACCCATACAAATCAACCGAAAAAAGTGTTCCGCACAGCGGCGGCAGCACACATACATAAAAGTCAAAACGGTAGAAAGAGATAAATGATAAAACCAACAAGAAAAAAGAGATAGTTTTGTCAGTTGCGCGTGAATGCATCGGCAACAAATCACCTAAAGATAAGACGTCCTAAATAGGATGTTTTTGCGTATTTAAAATTTTGCTCTTGTAACATAATATCTATTTAATATACCTATCATTGGTCTACCCAATAAATTATCAAGTCAAAGTCAATAAGTTGCCACAAATTTGGCTATGTCTTGTTACAATATAAATAATACAAATAAATAATACTGACTTGACGAAAAAAAATGTTAGTTTATTATTGACATTGACATTTGACAGTACTAGTGACATTTTAAGACAATAATGCATCTGTAATAAAGTAAAATTTAAGCTATAAACATCACGACCTTAGTGAATCAAAAAAGAGATATATTATTCAATATTCCACAACCTCTAACTTCGTATCAATGAGACCAGCTCCATTGACTGACGAGATTATTGTTTTGTCATCTAACTTTTATAATTGCGTAGTCATTTAATGCGTTCACGCGTGCTTACATCTGATCCATAGACAACAGTTATATGATGATACAATATCTTGAAACGTTTGTAACTTTTAGTATATCTTAGAATAATAGGTACAATATTAATAAATATCCATGGGATGCCTTACCTTAACTTACTTCCGGGATCGCTGTCAAATGTCAGTCTATTAAAAACTCTTTTCAAACAAACTTTTGTAACAGTTTTTTAATGATGAATCGTATGAAATGGTTATCTTTATTCTGGCAACATTAATGTATCCGTCCGTTACGTTTAGTTTATTTTGTTATCTGTGGTGCTTAAATTAATTTTACACAACTATTTTATGACATTAAAATAAGTTACCTTTTTGATTTCGTATTAAAAAACACGAAAAATATCATATTCACGTAAAAACTGATTAGTTTTAGGTAATAAATGCACATTCATCATATTACATAATTATACCTATATGAAGGTTATATAGCGCTAGTATAAAATGCATCGTCTATATATTTAAATTGTGTCATCAATTTTTGTTAAGCAATTAGTAGTTTACGAGATTTATTTTAATTAAGTAAGATTCCTATTTGATATACAAAATATGTTAAGTTTATTTTGAAACGCACATTGAAGCTAATTCTGAAAAATATACATAAATTTATATTAAAGTAATTAAATCTTTATGAATAATGTTTGAATCTCATGTGTTTTTCTCATGAAAAACAACAACAATTTTTTTATATTTGATTTAAATTTTCTAGAAATTTAGATGCACTAATTTTTAATGTTTATTATATCACAATTTAGACATAAGACCATTTTTATTACTACCCAATTTTATGAACTTCATGTACTATTTATTAAAATATTGTAAACAACATAATCTTAGGTACATACTGTATTCATACATTCTATTAAATATACTAAGATTGATTTTTATTGTTTTATTTCACACTGCCCCTAGTCGATGAAAGTAACTAACTAATCCATACTAATATTATAAATACCAAAGTAACTCTGTCTGTCTATCCATCACGCTATAACTACTGAACCGATTAGAACGAAATTTGGTACACAGATGGTCTAAAGCCTGGGAAATAAGGCTACTTTTTCTTTGAATCAAAACTTTTTTTAATTTTACGCTTTACCGCCCAACCCGTGGACCGATTGTAATGAAATTTGGTAGAGCCGGAGATAAAATATAGGCTACTTTTTAACTGGAAAAAAAGGGTTATAAAGGGGACCCTTCCCCCTAATAGGGGGTCAAAGTTTCTAAGAAAGTCCACGCGGACAGTGTCTTGGGCAGCTAGTAATCTGGAATATTCACGAAATAATTTTCATATCAAGGGCAAGGAATAAGGTTTTATTCAATAAAAAAGCAGTATTATAGTGCACATAAATTTAATGAATATTTTTGATACCAAGTCTCAAAGTTACATGGACTAAAAGCTTATTTATTTGTTCTAAGCTTATAAATTACATTTAAAACAATGTAGTTTGTAATAATTTAATCACTTGTGTCTGCTTATAATACATTTGAATACATCCTTGGCACACTAGGAGTAATTCTTGGAAAAGAAAAAGAAAAAAAGTAAAGAAAAAAAAACTGACAGTGTCAATATTGGCGGCAAATACATACATGTCATTGTGACGTAAAAAAATTCTGGCAAAAGTTGCCCGTGTAAAAGATGAAATTCCTTTTTTATGTCACGAGGTTTACAAAAAGATATTTATATAAATTAATAAACAATTGTACAAGCTTAAGTAAAGAAAATTATAAGGGCTATTTATAAAACATAACGAAACATGTTAACATAAGAGATAAAGAATACGTCATTAAAAGCAAATATTGCACGCTCTCTACTTACATTATAATTTATAAGTTCCTAAATATAATTTAAAGAAATTATTTAATTACGAGACTTTTTTCAACTCAGTTTACTTTACGATTATTAAATATAGTCATTAACTAACACCCTAAACATTCCAAAATTTTAAATATGAAAGTAAGATAATTTATATATTTAACGTACATATTTAGTCTATCAAAAAAATAACAATTGACAGCAACGCTTTCAATGTTGCCATCACACAAAATTAGCAATCAGCTGTTCACTCGCCGCCCTCTTGGTTCAATTTCTTCTGCACCTTCTCCCAAACAGTCCTAGCGACACTAGCGTCTGTTATTTTTATAACATATTTCACGTGAGGATGTTTCTTCTCGTAATGCCGCATTATATTTTGTTTGTGAGAGAATTTCTTTGCGCACACATCACAGCCGAACGGCTTGCTGTTCGTATGCGACCTCATATGGTAGACCAGACGACTTTCTTTGGGGAATACTTTCTCGCAAATTTTGCACACTAAATTCTTCTTTTTATCGTGTCTTGTTAAATGACGAAGCATGTTATGTTTGTGTCCGAACTTTTTATTACACGCGGGACAGGGGAATGGTTTCTCCCCTGTATGCTTCCTCAAATGGGGTTTCAGCAACCCGGCGTTGGTGAATGTCTTATGACAGTACTCGCAAGAGTACGGCTTATCATTATTATGCACTTGTATATGTCTGACTAACGCCGACTTATACTTGAAGAACATCTTGCACAGATCGCATTGGTACGGTCTCTCATCCGTATGCTTACGCAAGTGACTCTTAAGAAGGAATTCCTTAACAAACAATTTATCGCAAACATTGCATTTTAAAGGCGTGTCAGTTTGTATCTTGCAACGACCTTTAGCGCGTTGGTGCTTTATCAGATGAGATCGTACCGGAAATTGTTTGAAGCACTTCTCGCAATGGAACGGTTTGACTTCAAGGTGGATTTTGCTGTGTTGATGGAGATTGGAGCTACTCCTGAACCGTTTTCCACACTCCTGACATTCGAACTTCTTTTCCAAAGTATGGTCTACTAGATGCCCTTCATAATCTTGTAGGTTATTGAACCTGAGTAGACAGATATGACATTCTAGTTTTTGCCGACTGTGCAAAACCAGGTGTTGGGTGTAATGGGTTTTGAGAGCGAATCTTCTTAAGCAGGAGACGCATTGGTGCTTTCCTTTGTCTACAGCGTTTAAGTTTAAATCTTCTTCGGAAACTAAAAGCAAAAATGTATTAGACAATCTTAGTTAAACTTTTATTCTTTTGTGAAACTAGCTTTTGCGTGTCTTCACTGGTTTTTTTTTTGTATGATTATTACTATAATAATATTACTATGTCTTTATTCAACAAACTACTGTTACGTATTCTCTACAAGAAAATCACTTTAATTAGGCCGTTATAATTTATTTGTAATCATAAATTTATTCTTACAAAATGTACAAAACTGAAATGGCTTTACTTATAGTTAGCGATAGTAAGAAAAATTAAGAAAGCATCATAATATTTCTTATGTATTATAAATAGCCCCGATTTTGAAAAACAACGCATTTTAGAAACAGATTTATTTATTTTATATGGCAACATTACAAACAACAATGTATAACAAAATACAAAGACACTGTTTAGTATTTTACTGTACCCCTTTATTTTTTGATGTGCTAACACTTAAGAAGTTAAACAAATAAAATGTTATCGTTACATTATTTATCTATGTATGGCTGGTTCTTTGTTTTTTTTACTCAGTATATCATAGACTATCTATTTTTATTTTTAAAATGAATTCTATAAATTGCAAAAGCTCTCTACTTTATGACAAACTTTCCCACTTAACAATATAAATATAGATAGTATATAATCATTAATTATAAATAAAATACGACACATAACAATTTACAAAATTTCTTAATGAAAGAACTATCGTGCTTAAAGCTATATACAGTATGTATATAAAAGTAAATTTAGAAGAAAAATTACATGTGCATATTTTAAGCATTTTCTTGTACTTAAAATATTCAACCTGTATACACGGATTATTACCCCGCGTATTTTGAATATACAGTACTTATTGCAAGATTGCAACCAATGATAATATATAATAGATATGTTATACCCATACAAATCAACCGTAAAAAATGTTCCGCACAGCAGCGGCAGCACACATACATACAAGTCAAAACGATAGAAAGAGAGATAAATGATAAAACCAACGAGAGAAAAAGAAATAGTTAGTTTTGTCAGTTGTGCGTGAATGCACCGGCAACCAATCATATAAAGGTAAGACATCCTAATTGGGAGGTTTTTACGTCCTCAAAATTTTGCTCTTATGTATTTAATATAATATAATTGACTGCAACAATGTATGCAGTAATAGATGTAGGTATAACAATCCAATAGAAAAATATATTAAAAATTAAAAATCATCTTAACACTAAAAGATTTTATAGCTGTATAAACAAGAGTTCAATTCAATTTTGTGACTGATGGCGGTTCTGTAATGTATAAATTTTAAATATCAATGGTAATCATAAAATGTCCCGCCTGTCACTTTTGGCGCCCACACAAACTGGTCTGACTTCTGACATTTGACAGCTGTCATATAGATTGAAAATCAATGACATACGAGTTACCAATCAATGCATATTTTTAAAATTATTTTTATCTATCCACAAAATATCTTAATATTAACTAAATTTTTAATTATTTTTATTTTATAAAAATAAAGTACATACAACTGCATAAGTCAAACAACACTTCTTATCCCGTTCCGTGTTAAGAAGAATTGTTATTTAACTAGTTATATTTAGTCAACTGTACAAAAAAATAACACTTGCAATATTATTTTTAAAAATCTGAAATATTTCTGTGAATATAAAATAAACTGTATTAAATAATATTAACCAACAAAACGACTTCTTTAAACATTACCACTTAATTCAATAAAACCTTTTTCAAGATAAAAAAACCCATGAAACTTAAAAAAAAAACAGTTTTAGTAACATTATAATTTGACTTTCGCTTTAAAACATTTATTAACTATTTACAATATCAATATTATTTATACCGATCTCTTTCTATTTACATCTCTTTAAGTAACTCTCACTCTGTTTCTTCTTTCTCTACTTCTCTGTTCAACTTCTCTTGCACTTTTAACCACACTTGCTTCGCGATCGTCGCGTCCGTGAATTTAGTTTCATACGTGTCATTCGGATGCTTCCTTTGATAGTGTCTGATCACGTTGTGCTTATGAGAGAACTTTTTGAAGCAAATATTGCATTTGAAGGGCTTGCTGTTGGTATGGGACCTCATGTGGTATATTAGACGACTTTCTCGGGGGAATACTTTATGGCACAACTTGCATTGTAGGTTCTTTTCTTTACTATGCCTCATAGAATGACGAAGCATGTTATGCTTGTGGGAAAATTTCTTGTTACAACCTGGACAGGAGTATGGCTTCTCACCGGTATGTTTGCGCAAGTGGGGCTTGAGCAAACCGGCATGAGTAAACGTTTTCCCGCAGTACTTGCACGAGAACGGCCTAACATCATTATGCATCTGAATATGACGGACTAGCGTTGACTTGTATTTGAACTCCATACCACACACTTCGCATTTAAACGGTTTCTCCGAGCTATGCCGTCTCAGATGACTTTTGAGGAGGAATTCCTTCTTGAAAACTTTCTCGCAAACGTTGCACTTAAGTGGCAGCTTCTCCACGATCTTGCAACTACCGGTCTTCTGATGTCGACTCAAGTTGGCTTTCACTGTGAACCGTCGTTGACACTTCTCACACTGATGTGGTTTTACCAACAAATGTGTCTTCGAGTGCTGTGTCAAATTGGACACGCTCAGGAAGCGTTTCCCACACTCCTTGCAGGGATACTTCCGTTCGTGGTTGGAGATATGGTCCTCGTAATCTTGCAAGGAGTTTAATCGCAAGAGGCATATGTGACATTCTAGTGTTTGTCTGGTGTGGAGGATGTTATGAGCAATTAGGTGACTTTTAGTCGCGAATCGCCGGCAGCAAACAGCACACGTATATTTCCCACACTCGACTGCGTTTACCGCTAGATCCGCTTCAGTAACTAAAATAAAATTGCGATAGACATTTTTGGGGAATACTCTCTGTATGTACGGTAGACGCGAAGCCACGCAAAAGCTAGTATGATTGTATGGTGTTAATTTTAGATCTATACTACTCATTAGGTGAAATTTTAACGAATTGACATTAAATAAAATATCAAACATATATTGAGATGTTATAATTTTTTTAAGACTAATTTTAAACACTCTGTATATATAGAAATATATACAAAGATGTATTGAATAGAAAAATAAAACAACTGTTTATAAACATATAGAATACTGGAAGTATTAAAAATCATTAAATGTAAAAATAAAAAATACAATGTACAACAAATTACAACCAATATTTTTCAAATAATAATAATAATAAAACATGCTCTATATTGTTTTTAATTGTATAACTTAACTTACTATGTATTTATTTAATGTCACCTCATTTTAAACCATAAAAGGTTATTTTAAAATTCCAAACAACCAAAACATATTTCAGGTTAATATATAAAATATTGGTTATCCTAAATAATAACAAACTGCCTATAGTAGTGCCATTATTTTATAATACCATGAAGTATTTTGTTGAAAAAATACAAATTATACTTTTTAATAATATCTTTAAAATAACCTTCTATAATATATAATTTTATTCAACAAAGGAAATTCAATAAAATAGTAAATGTAACATAAAATAATACATATATTAAAAAATCCAACTCACCACCGTCAACTGAATTCACTGGCCCCTGAGGTCCTCCAATGTCCGGTATAATAAAATCATTATCCTGAAATAATCATTTGCATAATTAAAATCTATATTTTTTGTTGAAGCAACATGTTACATAAAGCTCCATTTCAGTAATCTAGTATATCTAACTCAAAAACTTTAAAGCTCTATTTAGGAATCAAATATATCTAACTCAAAAACTTTAAAGCTCTATTTAGTAATCAAATATATCTAATCCAAAAACTTTAAAGCTCTATTTAGTAATCTAATATATCTAATTCAAAAACTTTAAAGCTCTATTTTAGTAATCAAATATATCTAACTACTAAGAAGACTACTACAAAGATTTAAAAATGGACAAAAGGCAACTATGCAGAATTTTACTGAACAGACGAGATATATATTTTGTTTTACATTTTTATATTATTTCTTTTAGTACCTATTCATTGTTATTATTCAATAAATCACATTCAAAACATCTAGGTTAATTGAAATAGGTAAGAAACATCCATTATGGAAAAGCTCAGCTGTTATTGATGTATTGTTAACGCATACCAACAACTTTTGCAATTAAAGTTGTACAATATGTCAGATAGATACCTCCGATTCTTCTTTCACGACGCAGAGGTTGACGACATTGCTGCAAGCTTCTTGTTCTTCGGATGCTTCAGCTTGGTCACTGTGAAAAAGGAATCGTAAGATAAAACAATTTATAAGGTTTTCGGTTCAACCTTTTCAAGTGTGCTGTGCGGAATATTTGTATATCATAAAGAATATTGCTTATATATATTATAAATATATTATATTATATTATATTACTATTTTATTTCTATAGTATTTTTCTTATTGTATAGCAGCATAGTGATCAATTTAATGGTTTTACTATAATTTTGATGGTGTCTATAACCCAGATTCCAACTAAAAAAGGTATAAGCATACCTAACGGATATAATTGTAAACCTTTATTCCTAAAATTTTTATTAAATAAGTATTTAAAAAAAATAACAAAATAATAAAACTATTGACTGTCTATATCTCTCTGTATTTATTGTCCGATGTGTGTGTTACTGTAATAATACCATTGGAATGAAGTTTCTTATCGCGGCTTGTGAAAAGGAATTAGACAAAAAAAAAGACAGAAGAAGAGAAGAACTAAACTTGTAACAACCCTTTTACCACCCTCTAAATTTTATATAGGGACTTTACTTTCTGCATATTTATATTACTTCTTCTTTTACTGTGTTTCTTGTACTGTTCGTTTGTCTGTTATTACTGCACCTAAATCAATACCAGGATTAAATTTGTTCATGATTTTATTTAGATATTGAAAAAGGACTCTCCGATCGCTTAATAAAGAGTTTGTTCAGGTATAACAATAGATGGACTTTGGTATTGCAATTTTTCAATGTACGACCAGGATTAACACATGTGATTGGACATAGTTCGTTCCTAGTAGATGACACAGAAAAGCATTTTGGAAGGAATTAAGAAGTGTTGGAAGAGTTATATTATGAGATGTTCATTAGAAATACTTAGTACATTTTTAACCCCAACGCAAAAAGATTGGTGTTATAAGTTTGACGTGTCTGTCTTTCTATCTGTGGCATCATAGCTCCCAAATGAATGAACCGATTTCAATTTAGTTTTTTTTTGTATCACAGGTGTTTTACGGGCGAGTGTTCTTAGACATGTTTGATGAAAATCGATTCAGCCGTTTAAAAGTTATGGGGGGTTAAATTTGGGAAGAAAAACTGAATGTCTGCAAATGTGCTCAAGTGGGGTATCAAATGAAAGGGTATGAATTGTACAACACAAAAAACAACATCTTTTATAAGTTTGACGTGTCTGTCTGCCGGGGGTTTTTAAAATTTTCTAATTTATCATAAATATGTAACTTTAAATGTTTTGCATATTATGTTACTTACATTTTCATGATGAAAAATGGGACTCTGATGATGAGCACAGAATTCCGTATAATAGAAACGACTAAGCCGACAGTTGATATTATTACTGTGAAAGTAACTGTTTATTTGTCACGCTTTCACGGGCAAACCGCTGGGCCGATTATAATGAAATTTGATACGCCAAGTATAAGTAATAATGACCTAATTTTAAATTTAAATAAGGTCACAATTAAGGATGTGGGTAAAGGCTAATGAAAAATACGGATGACAATAAAAAAGAACTCGAAAAAAAGTCACATAGATATCGATTCAGGCGTTTGAACTGTCATCATAACATACCTATATAATATGCTCGATTCTCACCATAAATTTATAATAAACATTTAAATATATATTTCAGTACTTATTTTTTATTAATTGAAATACTTACGGCTTCACAGAATCATCAATCTCGGTTTTAATCGTAATAAATTCCGGTTCAGTTTCTAAATGTTCACTCTCCTCTGCCTCATCAAACGGCTCAATTTTTATTTTAACAATGTCCTCCATTTTAATACAAATAAAACACTTCTCTACATTTTTATATTATACCTTCGAGATTAAACATCTTTTTCTTAAAAACTTAACATAAATTATAAGTAACACCTATTTCTAATACAAAATATTACAAATTAATAATTTGACATATGTCAAAGAATAAAAAGTTTAGTGAAAAGATCAAATACAAGGCTTTTGGGTTGGCGAAATTGATATATATCTTAAATTAAATCACTAACGAGGTAAAAATCCACTTATTTAAAAGAAGTCATTGATATAAGTTTAATTAAAATAATAAATTTGATTAATTGCGATGTAGTGCTTATATTTGATTCACTTATGCAACTTCAAACGATAATGCTAAACCACATTTTTATAATTAACATATTATTGTATTGATTGATGTAGATTTTATGTATTTCTTCTGATAATTAAATACGGTAAAAGAAAGAGGTTTTTATAAACCGCAAGTACATAGTGAAATAAATTTATTTAATTTTCAGTCTTCAGTTTATTATAGTACAAGGTATGGTATTGTGTAATAAAGAAAAATGAAATATGAATAATAATGGCATCAAAAACCAGGAAAGATAATGTTTTTTTTAATTGTAAGTGAGCGATATTAACTTAAAGGATAAGGATTTAGCAAGTAAGAGAGAGTCCAAAATTTTGAGAGTTTAAAAAATATATAAAAGTTTTTATATAGGGATTTATACACATTTATACAAATATTTGTTTTAAATGTGATGTTGTAAGGCATAATAGATATTTGTATTTAATTTATTTATTACACATCGTTACATTTTAAAACATTTTCCTAAGAACAAAAACTTCAATAGGACCTGGCAATCTTATTACTAAAATGTGATTTCTACCAGACAAACATTTAAGTAATAAATAAATAAATGAATAAATAAATAAACAAATAAATAATATTTCAGGACATTTATACTCGGCGCCATTTAGTTCCAAGCTAAGCAGAAACTTTTGTTATGGCAACTAGATAACAGTATAAATTACATATGCATATTTTTCTTTTGTAAATACATACAATACATGGCAACACCCAAACCCTAGAAAAATACAAATGTAAATTACAAATATATTTTTCCGGTGTGGGGATCGAACCCACCACTCTTTGCGCATAAAGCAGTTTTGCTAGGTACTACTTAAGTACTTGTCTTATTTAAGTATATTATTAATGTTTAAAAAACCTTTAGTACAATAAAAAAATAAATTTTTGTGTTTCTTTGTTAAACAACGCAGAGTAATTGTAAATTGCAAAATTTATCATGCGTAAAATAATAAAATTTTCAATGAATGGAAATATCGAGAGTTATGCATTTCAAAATTAATTTACAAAAAATACTGATCCTATGTGCGTATACATATTACATCTACTTGCTAACTGTGTTTAAGGTGCCATGTAACATGTTAAAATATCCTTTGTCTTAGATGTTGGTAATTAATTAATTATAACAAGATAACATATTGCATTACTTCCAAATAGTAGGTATAGGTCGCGTCACGAATGTTTAGCGCTGAACGAAACCTGCGCAGAAGTCAATATAAGCGCGCGGGGCACGTGATCGTCGGGTCGGCGCGAGCGTTGATTGGTTCCTCATAGTGTTGTCTTTCTCGCACCAATACGTCAATTACGAGCGCGATTCTACCGATGCGCACTTATTCTCGTCCAGCGCTAAACATTCGTGACGCGACCTTTAATATAACGAACAAAAAAAACAAAATCTGAGTACAAACTGAGAGTAGTGACTTAATTTCACCCCTTATTATTGTTATATTGATAACACCTATTTTTTTTTACAAAAAATACAGTTTTATTAACTCATGCATTGCCGACGTCAAGTCACAGAGAAACGAATAAAGATGTCCGCCGGAGTATGTTTCGTCCAGAGTAAGTATTTTTACGTGACAGCAGATGACTAATTAACTATGCAGACATTTCGCCTGATGGTAGTCTCTATCGTAATGGGAAATGATGGGGGCATCCATAAACAGTTGCAAAGATCACTGCTTATCGACGAACGGTGGATTCAGGTGGATCACTAATCTATACTAATATATAAAGCTGAAGAGTTTGTTTGTTTGTTTGAACGCGCTAATCTTAAGATCTACTGGTTCGAATTGACAAAATTATTTTTTTATTTAATAGACAATTTATCGAGGAAGGTTTTAGGCTACTCAACATCACGCTGCGACTAATAGGAGCGAAGATATAATGGAAAATGTGGAAAAAACGGGGAAAATTATTCACCTTTGAGGGCTTCTTTTGCGTGCGCTACAAAAACGGTTCAAGATACCAAGAAATATGAATGAAAGAATTATTCCTCTTTAAATGATCTAAAAAAGAGTTCACGACAGTATATGTCTATCTTCTTAGATTGACTCACTATAACATAATAATAGAAATAGATCCGACGGGGACGAAGTCGCGAGCAACAGCTAGTTGAACATAATTTTACTTTACATATTTTGTCATTAATAAAATAAAATCCTACTCTTACTTTTATCTATTGTTATAAAAATTAAACTATGAATTGTTGAAATGACCACTGCGTGACCCCCTTCCCCGAAAGCTGGATAAGACCTTGTTCTCGATTAACTTGATTACGTTTAAAATAGGGAAAAGAGTATGAGAAAATGAAATATAGGAGGTCGGGATGTAAAAAGGTTAATTGCTAACACTTAACGTTCGTAACGCAATGACATCTCTTATAGAGATTGGCCCGCCCAATTCAGCATCGCTCTACTACCTCTAAAAGTCGCAATACATAAAGACAAACAGACAACAGCAAACGACTTTGATTTGAACTGTTTTGTGTATAATAATGTATAAGGACACATATATATTCACAGGGAAGACAATTTGCTTACATTCGAGAAACGAATGGAAAAAATTAGGAATTCAAAAGACGCTGGCATTTTCGAGCCATATTGGATGGACGGACATTGGGTATTTGACAGGTAATATTTGTTAATTTATTTATTTACAATCATAACTAGCCGTATACGGCGGTTTCACACGCAACAATAATATAAATAAGTCAAAACCATTAAATGTAATGATTTTGATAGCGGATTATTTTCCTAGAATAGTCCTTAAATTACTAGGATGGTTGTTACGCTGAGAAATAAGCGTAGGTTTAGGGCATAAGGTGACAGCCGACAGGTGAACGAATTCGCCGAGCCAATTATATTATCTATCTATCACAATTAAATATAAAAAAGTAGGTGAAGTTTTTTGTTTCTTATATATTATCCTCACATTAGATAGAAGAACATTTTTTTATTAATTATTCGCCTGGTTTTGTTTGCGTGGAAGATATCGCTTCGTAGCGATACGGCTACCAATTGGCTAAATTGTATCCTGATAATAAGTGTGTGTCCTTTTGATTGTGTTTATCATTTTTTTATATTATAGCATCAAATGGAACAGAACCCGCGCTCCGCTAGCGTATATGTTAAATTATAACACAACCCAGCACAAAGAATGCACCCAAGTATGTCCGAAAATCTATGAGGAGTAAGTTTTCTCTCAAATTTATGAGCTGTGCTCCGCGTTGTTTCCGTTCCCAGAACGAGTGTGTTAATCCAGGATATCACCTATCTACATACCAAGTTTCAACTAAATTGGTGCAGCCGTTTTTGCGTGAAATCATAATAAACATACATCCATTCTCGACAACTTTTATATTTATAATATTAGTAGGATAATCAGTGGCGGGGCAAGACCTAAATTTGATGTGGGCAAAACAGATTTCGCGAGGCCCTGTTCTGTGGCGACCTGAAGACGGATTTAATGAAATAAAAAAAATTGATTAATATTAATGAAAAATTACATATTGTAAATGAGGTGGAAATGACAATACCGATAAATTAAATATCGGCTTTCAAAAGCTGCTTCCAGTCCAAAAAAACCAATCATATTTTTGCAATCAGGGCAGCAGTCAGGACATAATTTTATCATCTTAAATATTTTCTTCATGCTGTATAAGGTACCACCCTATAGTAGGAGAGCCCACGACTGAAAACCATGTCTCATAGCAATGCGGCAAAAACCCTAAAAAATCGTTAGATTGTATGATTCTGAACCCGACTAGGTGTGTAGTAACGGTCGAAAGTGTAGCAGCTGCGTTATTTCTGCTGTGTCAAAATA
>JADANM010006598.1:1442621-1458065 GCA_026213755.1 Eurema hecabe
TTATATAACATACCCCGTCTATCCGGATATGGCTCCATTGGTGACGTCTTTCTATCCGGACAACAATTATTCCAAATACTGTGCAAACTCGACAACAGGCTGTCGTTCAAACAGCTCGGTTTGCGACTCACTGAAATGCAAAAAATATATATTTTCATCTATTTAACGATTTTAATGAACATTTTTCGAGGGAAAAAGGACTTAACCTGAATCCTTAATTGGTACTGAATTCTTTCTAAACCAAAGGGAGTAGTTAAACCACTAGTTAACTTAAAAAAAATTATCCATCTATAAAGAGATTAGTGTTATCAGTTATGTATCCGTTATCCGTATATTGCAAACAGCGATAGTCAAAGTCAAAAGTCAAAGTCAAAAGTATCTTTATTCAATTAGGCTACATAAAGTAGCACTTTTGAATCGTCATGGTATTACAAAACATTTACCACCGGTTCGGAAGGCAGTTTCTACAGAGAAGAACCGGCAAGAAACTCTGATAGTCGCTCTTTTTAAAATAAGAACATACAATTGTAAATATAAACAAAAATTCGACTATTATAATATTTATACAATTATACATGAAAAAGGGTCACCGTCCCACGATCGTAAAGAAATATCATTCCAAGCGTTTTAGCGATAGAATGCAAAAGAACCTACTTCAGTCCAAGAAAATAGAGCTTTAAATACGAATTTCAGATAAAAGCGTGAATTTTTGATACAATGTACTTTGAAAGATCCATAATCGACTAGTGAGTCTTTTTCAAATCCATCGACGAGAACTTGTGATAAAAAAAAATTGTAGGAAAACAGTAACTATTAGAAAAGAATACCTTATATGAAAGTTGTAGAACATAAAATTCTACATCAAAATTTCATCATAATTTGGCTAAAATCAAAATTAACCGAGATATGGTGGCTAGAAGATAATGGATGATAATGATAACTTTAATAAAAAATAAATTGATACACGTTATCTATAAAAAGTTTTTTTTTTTGGACCACTAATGGTATATAGTAAGAGGTTTTTGGATCGGTCACTTGTTTTGTAACACTGTAACAACTAATATAAATATTCTCAGAACATTTATACACAGCGCCATCTAGTTCCAAGCTAAGCAGAAGCTTGTGTTACGGCAACTAGATAACGAAATAAATTACATATACATACTTTTCTTTTGTAAATACATACATACAATACATAGTAACACAGAGATCCCAGAAAAATACAAATGTAAATTACAAATATATTTTTCCGGTGTGGGGATCGAACCCACCCTTCGCGCAGAAAGGTAACGCATGATAATAATATCTATCAAAAATTTTGTTTTTTTACTACTACTGATATATAGTAAGAGGTTTTTGGATCGGACACTTATTTTGTAACACCCTGTGTAAGAACTCACCGAAAACCACACTAAAGTCAACACTAAGCTGTAATATAGCCTTCTGAGCCGGTGATCTACATAGGGGATTGTTTAAGGTCACCCGACTACATAACTCCAATGTTGGCACTATATCTGATACCACTTCATACTCTAGTAATTGGCAGATCAGCTCCTGGAATTAAAAAAATAATAGTATGGCAACTTCTTATAGTCAAAGTAAAAAAAACCGAGAAAAAAATTCAAATATGGCAGTTTTCAAAGTCAAAGTCAAATTCAATTTTGTTAAACTAGAATACTGATACATGATTGGGTAACTTTAAATTTAAAGTCAAAATTAAATATTCCTATATTCACATGAACTACTTTTACAACGTGTAACAGAAATGCGTGGTGTAATTAAATATTATTTAAGGATCGCAAAGAATACCTAATTATAAATGAGTGTATTTAAAATTCATTTCATTTGAACTATTTATTATCAAGATATTAATTTTTTATTTGTATTGACTAGCATATCGATATTTAAATTTATCGACGCTACGACATCACTTTAGAGCTATCAACTGTTACTCTAAAGAAAATATTGTATAAGTACTTAAAACCTACCTTTAAAGATATAATTGCCATCGCTGGACTATCAAACGTGTTAAACTCCATCGGGGACGGCTTATCCGTTGTGGGTGTTTGGAAACTATCACCAAGCGCCAACAGCGTATTCAATTCTCCGTTGATATCCTTGCAAAGGATTGCTGAAAGAAAAAAAAATAATAATTTTTTCCTCTAAGTTTTATAATTTAAGTTTGGCATGCAGGTACTTCAGAGTTCAGACCCTGGATTAACACATAGGATACTTTTATCCCGGTATTGCCCCGGAAAATATAACTACATGGGTAAAACCCCGGGACAGAGGTATATATAATTGAAAAACCTTAAAAACAATTTATATAGAATGTACTAGCCGTACCTTGCGGGCCTTTTCTCCGCATTTATATGTTAGTATTTACGGAAGAATAATAATAGTAATCATTTATTTTTCTCTTCACAAAGATAACATAAGTATTACACACACATTAACAGAAATCACATATTAACAATAAAATATCGTTAGAAGAATGAATAGATTGACTGAGATTGACCGCCTTTTGATAAAATTGATTTTAATGTTTGTTTTGTTTATGATAGATACATCAATAAAGTGTTTATTTATTTTATTTTATGTATGTGAACAATGAGTGAAAGGTGAATAATAAATAAATAAATCAATATTTTCAGGATATTTATACACAGCGCCATCTAGTTCCACGCTAAGCAGACGCTTGTGTTATGGCAACTAGATAACGGAATAAATTACATATACATACTTTTCTTTTGTAAATACTGTACACATACAATACATAGCAACACCCAGACCCAGAAAAATATAAATGTAAATTACAAATATATGTGTCCGGTGTGGCGTTCGAACCCACGAACGACCATTCGCGCAAAAGCAGTTGTGCTACCACTGCGCCAAGCGTAGGAGTAGGTAAGAGTTGAACGGTTGAATGAAACGGGACAGAAGCCTATGTGAAGCGATCCATTTAAAAATCAAATTTATAGTAGATAATATAAAGAAGTTTAAATAAAATATAAAGATAACTATGGGCACCACTTCCTCTTGAATCACTCTATTTGATAAAAAACCGCATAAAAATTAGTTGCGTAGTTTTAAAGATCTAAGCATACATGGGGACAGACAGACAGCGATAGTGACTTTGTTTTATACTATGTAATGATCAAAATGATTATGAATTATCTCACCTGTACTGTTCCAATGTTCGTTTGTCCATTTAACCAGCCTATCTATACACGCTCTAACCGCAAACGCGTGCAACGCTTTCAAAGCGCTTCCATTTGTATTGCTCGTATTGCTCGCATTTCCGTTTGTATTGCTAGCACTTCCGTTTGTATTGCTAGCAATAGCGTTTGTATTTGTAGGAAGCAGGGCGTTCAGAGCAGCCATTACGCGTTGTTTTATTATTGGTGTGTGCTCTTGCGGTAATGCTCTTAATCTAGACAATTGTTCTGTATATATTTGTGTTATTGTTGATAGAAGTACCGTCTGGAAAAAGTTAAATACATATAATCTACATATTGTTATTAACATTGTAGCAACAAGTTTTGTATTACTAGGAATATTTGTTAGTAGCGGACCCGGGCATAATGTTAACAATATAGCCTATGACACTTAGCAATAATGTGGCTGTCTATTGGTGAAAATTTTTAAAATCGGTTTATTAGATCCCGAGATTACCCCTTACAATTTAACAAACACATAAACTTTACTTCTTTATAATATTAGTATAGATTAAGAAGAGACTTACAAAGGCATTTCTTTTACAGTGCATTTTTATTTTAACTTTTAGCTCTCATTTTAAGTAAAAAAAGATACATATGTCTCTTTACAAGTCCAATTATATTGAAATAATACCTTTTTTAATAAATTAGAAAATAAGGGATTCCGCTTCAAATTAAGTTCAAAGATCAAAAAAGTACTATATCCTAGGTTGTGGAACAACACTTATAGAAAAAAATATACATAAATTCTTAGTCAAAATCAAAGTTGCTAGTATTTACCCGATCTCTCTCCCTCCCCTGCAGACTCCTCCAGGCGAGCTCGCGGCACCGTTGTCTGGCAACACTGAGCGCATTCCCCAACTCCTTTATACAGCTCGATGTTACCCTCTCCACAACTAATTCTAGCACTCTACGGGTCGACGACGGTTGTGATTTTAGAAATTCCACTTCGAGACGTGCCTATAGAATTATATCAAAAAATTTTATGTACAAATCATTATGTATATTATGCAGGATAATAATAATAAATAATAATAGTAATCTATACATATCTATCTATACATATAATAAAAACGTAACGAGTCGCTATCTGAACATGGAAGATATATGAGAAAAAGTATTATAGGAGACCTTTATTAACACAATAGAACCCAAAACAATGATTTTTTGAATTTTTGTCTGTTTGTCTGTTTGTTTGTGCACGCTAATCTCAGAAACGGCTCATCCTATCTAGATGGGGTTTTCAATGATATATTGTGGTGAGCTTCACTTAACATTTAGTGTTTAATTCATGTCAATCGGTTGATAAATAAAAAAGTTATGGCAATTTAAAGAATCACGTTGAACTTGCTGAACGTTTGTTGGCGCGGGTTAGGCATTTTCAAATATGCTGCCACAGCTAGTTATTTATAAAACCTCACCTGCAATTCCTTCTCCTTATTCCTTATACGATCTTCATTATTAACACTTAAACTGACCGGCGTTATATGCCTGAAGCTACCCATCTCCCTACCATTAGCCACTTTCGACGACAACAACAAATTTATATCCTTCAAGAACGGGCACAACTCTATAAGAATAGCTTCATCTATAACACTCAACGTATCGACACACACATCACTATTCACTGTCAAATTCACATCGATCACGGCACAACACTCGCGGGGGAAATGGGGTAAATCGAACAACCATCCGACGACAGATTTGAGGAATATCACTGTTATTTTCTTTAACTGTTGTGAGTTTTTTA
The DNA here is from genome assembly GCA_026213755.1 of Eurema hecabe. Lineage (NCBI taxonomy): Eukaryota > Metazoa > Arthropoda > Insecta > Lepidoptera > Pieridae > Terias > Terias hecabe. The sequence goes on from JADANM010006598.1 coordinate 1,447,590, forward strand.
GACTCTCTATATACATTGAGTATATCATTTTGAGGAGTTCTTGATAATATTTGATTCGTAGTGTAGTGTAATCGAGCATGGATAAATAGTGTACTATCCACGGTAATGTTATACACAGACGACGGTTCTCATATGACATTATCAGTAGGGATTTAAGATCTATGCTCGGTTGACTCTGAAACAAAAAAAAGGATATTTAAATTGTATGTGTGTGTGTGTGTATTTATAATGATATAGATCAACCAATAGGAGAACTGAAGGATTTTAAATCCAAGGCAAGGCTGACTGAAAGCAATAAATTATATTTTTGAAAAGGTTAATACTTACATAATTTCTCAAAGCTATATTATTCTCCAGAACTCTCTCTTTTGGCACAGAATAAGTCTCTCTCTGGTTGACGGTGCCAGTTTTGATGGCCATGTCCAAAGACACCTGGTTATATGGCAGCGAGGTTAGGTATCCTAGGAATTTTGCTAGGACTCCTAGCTTTTTTGACAATTGGAAGAACTCACGAGATATATCTGTATTGTTTGCTGAAAAATTATTTAGTCTAAAGTTATAGGTAGGTTTGGTAGGTATAAAGTCCCATGTACTTTACACGCTGCAGTAAAACATCACAAAAAGAGGTTTTGGTAGGTAAAAGTATGATGAGTCAAAAAATAAATATATATATTAGTATATTGCAAACTACATTTAGGACATAATATATACATATTGAACATAACAAATCATCTTAACTGCCATATATAAAAGAGAACAAAATTGTTATATTATTTGTAATTTTAAAAATTCAGGAAACACTGATTCTATGGATTACATGTTTTAGTTTTAGGATGATTTAATATTCAATGTGTTAATATATTTTCATAGCCGTGTTTACTTCTGGATATATAAAAACTTACAAGTCTCATTTCCAAGGGGGGTCGAGTCGAGACTAATTATTTCAGACGCTAAAGCATCTTTCAAATGCACTCTAAAACTTTCATTCTCAGCGTACATTATAAATTCCCTGAAACAAATAAAAATTAATTTTAAAAACGTATTTTTCACTTTGACAATCATTTGGTAGCACAACTGCCTTCTGAGCCAAGGGTCGTGGGTTCGATCCCAACACTGGACAAATACACATGTAATTTACACTTGTACTTAATTATATATTTTCACACATTGTTATAATATACAACATTAACATTTCATTGGATACAACATTTGTAATGGGCAGTCTTATCACTAACGATTGATCTCTTCCAGGCAACCCATATTTCTGGGGTCTGGGTGTTGCTTTGTATTATTTATGTGTATGTAATCTGTCCAATATTAAATTTCCACAACAAACTGATTTCTTAGCGTGATTTAATAAAAGTAGTTATTCAAACATGTGATAACTGCCTCTTATCTCCATGGTTGTCTGGAAGACACAGCTTCCAAGCTATAAGGCTATCAGTCAATCAAATTATCAAAATTCGCACATCCTGTGTTTGTATAGGGTTTTTCGTCTATGTTTACTGATTTGTGTGTTTATTAAATTGCGAGGGGTAATCTCGGGATCTACGGATCCAATTTGATAAATTCTTTCAACAATATAAAAAATATTATATAAAAAATCGAAAAGGATAATTAATATTACGCCGAATGAAGTGGGGATGGGTCAGCTAGCTAGTACAGTATATTTTTACATATGTATATGATTTATTTTATTTATATTAATTTGTACTCACTTAAAGAACATCTCCTTATTGGTGAAATGTGGCAGCTTGTGCGACTCCTGCGCAGCGGGACACGTCAACCTCCGTTGAAGTTTATGCAGTTTTGACTCCTGAAAATATTATCACATTCATATTATTATCACTACGTAGTATAAAACAAAGTCACTCTATGTTGTCTGCTAGTCCCTAGTCTTTTTTAGATTCTACGCGATCAAATTTGATGTTATTTTTTACTTGCCAATTTTAAAGTCAATACATATATAGTTAAATTAATATTGAATATTATTGTTTTACTGAGAAATTGTCGCATGTTCCGTCGATATCACTCTATATTATACTATAGTACACGTCACGAATCTTTAGCGCTGAACGAAACCTCAGAAAACGCAGAAGTCAAAAATAAGGTATCGAGGTGACGGCGCGTGATCGTCGGGTGCGCGAGCGAGTTTCCCATAGTGTTGTCTTTCTCGCACCAATACGACAATTACGAGCGCCATTCTACCGATGTGCAGCTATTCTCGTCAATCGCTAAACATAAATGACGCGTACTATACCTTACCTTACCTTACCTTTCTCTAAATCACTCTATCTGATTAAAAAAACCACATCAAATTCGGATGTGACTAAAGATTTAAGCATACATAGGGATAGATAAAAAAAAGAGATCGACTGCGACTGCTACACTATAATATAGTAATGATGATTAAGATAAAATTTAACCTTGCCAGTATAAAGATCCATATATGTGTCGCAGGCGGATTGTATAATCCGCTGTATTACATTACGTCTAGCCGTTTTAAAAAACAGGGCCGTTTTGTAATGCGGCGGTTCAACGATTGTCATTATGTGTATTGTCTTGCGATACGTTCTCCAATAAAGCGGTACACGTTTAGCCGCATTGTACTACTACTTAAATTGTCGGTAGATTAGATTAGTTTTTGAATCATTATAAAAACACTTGATTACTCAGCTCCATTTTTATTAAAGTTGTGTAATGAAGTTAGTTTTTATATAAAAAAATAAAAAAAAACTGTCAAAGAGGCGGTACATTACGGCTAGCCGTATTGAATAACGTATGCGACGAATACGTTTCGGCGGTTTTTTACTTAGCCGCATTCAATACGGCTAAACGTTGAAGCGCCGCACAGTGGTTGATTTGACCAATTTAGCTGGCCATAACTCATTTTTTTTAAATTAAGATTATAGGCCGAAAGTGACTAAAATCGAAAGAGAGATAGATAGGTGACAAGAATTTACCCCCCTCCCCTTTCTAGCATGCACTGAGTGCCTGTACCAACAGCTCGAACTTGACCTTCGTGCTTATTCTATGTTACTGTTCTAAGTGATCTCAGTTGACGCAATTAAAGAAAAAATTATTATGTGTTTTTTTACTTCAATTTTGGCAAAGATTGTGATGGATTCGTGTAGTTCAAGTAAGAGTTTGTAATTTTTTTGAAGTGTGTGAACTTCATTTTATTAATATTCAATTTTAAAAAAGGGTATGTAGGAACATATTTTTGTTGACAATTTTCTTTTTCAAACGTAAGTGATTTATACTATCGCCCTCAATCACGTTATAGTTTTTTTTTGTTTCAAATACTTTACATATTTAGCTAGATTATGACACATATTTTGGCTGAGGATAGCTGCGGATGCCTTACTTAGAGGTTTTTTAAGATTGTAGGTCGTTTTCCTTTTTTTTTAAATCCATTTAAGGGCGCTTTTTGTTGCTTTAGGTAACTTTGGTGTTAAAATAGTAACCTGACGTTATCTTCACAATAAAATGAAACTCCAAATGTGCCTAATTTGGCTGAAAAACTAGATTATCTTAATAATTACCTTTGGGGCTATCATGGTAACACACCCGATAATATAAGCAGATTGCAACATAGATTTGCATTATTTAAAGTATCTATGAAAAGATAATGGTCTAAAGCATCTAGAAAAGAAGCAGTTTTCCTTAGAATTAATAAGCATGGGTTAGATGAGCGTTTAAACTTTCGACAAATGTCGCTCGATCGTCTGGGCCGGTCATTTAAATCATTTGAAGCTTGTAGTGAGAGGTAGAAACGAAGGAAAACTAAAGAAATACGCTCTACTTTAAGGGAAGACATTAAACTTCACGCAGAAATTACCACAGTACAGGCCCAAGGAAAAATAAAGGCTCCGAAAATACTTTGAGATATTACAAATTTAATAGTGTCGGGTGGCTTTTATTTATATTATTTGTTTAGTTTTTAGTAGCTATTTATACCTTACACAATGCTTGGGATAGAGAACAACCAAAATATCTTAGGCAATGAAAGTTACTGCCTTTTATTTAATGCTATAAACATGTTTTATTAAGATTAATTTAAGAACTCAAATTTAAACTCTTTTATAATAAAAAAAATGGTATTATTCTTAATTGTTGTTTAATTATTTACGTTTTTGTACAGTATATTATACTATGATATAAAAAAACAACAAAAAACGACAAAATAAAGCGAAAAAAAATAACCTCTCGAATATTTATGGCCTTAGCAGGCCTATGCGTCAAATCAACCACTGTGCGCCGCATTACAAAACGGCCCTGTTTTTTGAAAACTGCTAGCCGTAATGTAATACAGCGGATTATACAATCGGCCTGCGACACATAGACTAGCTGTTGTCCGTCCGCGTGGACATTCATATAAACTTTGACCCCCCTTATATCATAACACTTTTTTCCAGTTAAAAAGTAGCCTATGTCCTTCCCCAGGCTTTAGACTATCATTGTACCAAATTTCATTCTAATCGGTTTCCTAGTTTTTGTGTGATATAAAGACAGACAGACAGCCAAAGTTATTTTCGCATTTATAATATTAGTATGGATTATATACCTGTTCGCTAGGCTCACAGTCTAGCAGCAAATGCGTGAACAAGGCAGCCAAGTGGGCGTGGTTGGCCGCGCCTCCACCGTGACCCAGCAGCGTTTTGATACGAGACCGGAGACTTGACTTTGTTCCGGATGACTGAGTTTCTTGGTACCATCTGAAATTGAGTTATTTTTTTTGACAAACCAGTGCATATATGCATGTATTGACGACCGCTTAGCGCAGTGGTAGCACAACCGCTTTCTGCGCGAAGGGTCGTGGGTTCGATCCCCACACCGGAAAAATATATTTGTAATTTACATTTATATTTTTCTGGGGTCTGGGTGTTGCTATGTATTGTATGTACGTATTTACGAAAAAGAAAAGTATGTATATGTAATTTATTCAGGGACCCTTCATTTTTATTAAGTATTTTTACACTTTAACCTTAAAGAGATCCAGTTATAGTCCGACAAAGATAGATGCTGGATGAGAGTTCCACTCCTTAGCGGTTCTCGGAATGAAAGAATAAGTAAAGAGAGTTGTACATGGCAAAGTATTAATTATCAAAAGAATAATTGATTAAACTCACCGTAATATCTCGTAAAACATATCCCTCTGTTTCTTAAAATTCTGGAAGCTCAATAAAGATGGAAAATTGTCAGCATTGTCGGTATCTATGTTAAAACAAACTATTCCATTGGAACAGCGGTCATCTTGTATCGATTTCTTTTCCATTTCGGCTTCACACTTTAACCCGTACGAATTTAATAAAAACTTAGCCAAATCTGGGAAGAAACTGCGCACTTTCTTGTTCTCTCCGAGTGTTTTTAGTGAGTTCTTATCGAGAATGACTTCTAAAATTGATCGTATATTCCACAAGGATTTAACAGAAAAATATGTGCTATTATGTATAACTTTGAGTAAACATTTTTCCGGATTAACATCTATCTGAGACTCATTGTGCTTATAGTCACTTTCTTCTTGTTTTAACAACAAAATCGATATTAAAAAGTAAATCTCTGTATTCACACTTAGTATTAAATTATCTTTTAAAAGAACGTCATATATGTCTAATAATAAGTCAATTTTTTCCTTCAAAACAACTTTACTTGCGTCTGCGTCCTCATATGTTTTAGACGATTTATTTTCCGATGAATCTTTTTGCATTATTTTAATTTGGGGAGTAGTTTTTGGAGTTACATTTGTGTTTAAAATATTAAATTTCTCCATTAATTTGTGCCTTTCCTCTCGTAAAATGTTTCGTTCTGCTTCGAAGTTATTTGATATTTGCTTCGGCTGTAATTTTGGTTTAAAAGCTATGTTATCTTCTAAGGCCAATGGTGGTTGTTGGAATGCCTCGTTAAAGCTATTTAAGGACACACTTTTTTGGTTGATTTTATCAATGTTTGTCGGCTTTATCCTTCTCCTTTCCGATCTTAATGAGCTAGCTTTTCTCGTACCAATTTCTGGAAACATCTCAGAGTTACTTATATCTAAATCAACTTTAACTTCTTCGTCGTTAGACGTGTTTTTGCTTGCGCGTTTCTTTTTCGAACTTTTCGTCGCTGAAGCTATATAATCCCCTAAGCTTACGCTTTTGTCTTGTGATCTCGAGTGTCGAGGCATTCTTGGTGTATCACATCGTTCACTGAAACTCTTTGAAGTCGGTGTTACTGGGCTGCCTAAGGAGAAACTGTTATCGGGTCGGAATCCATTTTTCATAGGTGTACTTGAAATTGCTAGTCTTTCTACTCCAATGCTTGGCCGGGATTCATCGGATGACTGATTTGATTGTGTCGATTGGTTATGCCCATCATCAATGAACAGTTTAGTTTTGACACGTCTTCCAGTCTTTTTCTTTTCTCTGTTCGGCGATTCTTGAGATTTACGTTCAGTTTTAACCTGAAGGCTGTCATTTGATCTCTCGTTTTCGTAAGTAGGGTCGCTGATGGACCGATGGTGTTTTCGTCGACTGAGTGCCTTGTCTGGAGTCTGGTTTAGCACATGTAAAGCACTGCTGTTTGTTTGCAATATTCTGAAAACAGTTTAGTATTATGAAAATATTTCTTCAAACCTTACTAATTTTTAAGTAATCAATTAAATAAACTATTTATAGTATTATATATCAACGTTAATCGTATGTAAGTTTTATTATTTAGAAAGTTAAAAGTGTAAGAAATGTTTGTAAAATAAAGTAGGTATTTCTGTAATAATTCTGATACAAACTCACGCATCAGTCTGGTTTCTTAAAAAAGATAGAAAATAAGACACAAATTCATATTTATTACAGCAAAATAGTATGCAATCATCCGGCGCGCCCTGCAATCAAATGTTTTAGTTGAAACACCTAGTCAACAGTCGTATAATAACAAAGTGAACGTAGGTTATAGACCTCTAAGGACTCGTCCTTCAACCACTTAATTAATAAATCACAATCCAATTTCCCCAAAAGGACACTTTCAATTAATGTATCAGACATTTTTCTTATCTAAAAGTATTATTTTCGATCGATTTACGAGACTGCGCGCTAAATTGTTAGCCATATCAATTGACACTAGACAAAGAAATCTGACATTGACAACTAAAACAGGTTATGCTGACACTGACAGAAACAAACTATATTTACATTACCTATTTATTTAAATCAAACCAAATTTACTAATCAGGTTAAAACTTAAAATATATTCAAAATAACTTATATTTTATTGCTATTTTTATAACTTTATAATTTTGTTTTACTAAGAACATTTATCTATATTTATTTTGCATCTGTGGTCTACTATCAATGCACTGTGCGATCGATATCGCTTCGATGTCCTTGTTTTTGTTAGCGAACGTGTAACACATGTAAGTTTTTTAATTTATTATGTCGGAAAACGAAATTTTCACTATATCGTTGATAAGCGCCGTGAAAAAAAGACCCATTTTGTACGATAGCCAAGAAACGGGTGGTAATAAAAAAGGTTTAGAAAAAAACGCTGCTTGGAGCGATATCGCCAATGAAGTAGGAGAAAATGGTTGGTTCATTTTAGTTTTTACATTATTCTTTATGTATGGTTGTTATGTTTCTACTATATCACTTTCATTATATAAGTACGAGATAGCTGAGAAAGACAACATAAGACGGCTCTGAATAGCGCAGTAAATTAATATTTTAAGAGATATCTTCTTAGTCTTCAGCGCAAAACAAAAGAACATCTCTACCCTACTTATTTCATCGAAATCAGTGGGTTCTTGGTGTGGGACTAGAGGCGCTGTGTTAAAATAAGCGGCCTGAAGTTTTTTTTAATACTTAAGGACCAAATACCACGACGACACTACATCAAAGTACTAGACTGGACACGATCCAGTCTAGTACCGTAATGTTCAGGACTTTTAAACAGGCTCCTGAAAAACAGTTCTCACTCTCTCAAAATTTGGCAGATAAATAATAATTATTGTTATTGAATTTAATCATAAACTAAACATAAAATTTTATTTGCAGTTAAAACAATAAAAAACAGGTGGAAGGGGCTGAAAGAATGCTATGTAAAATACAAGAAATCGCGAAGTCAGACATATTGTAATCCAACGTACGACCAATATCGTAATTGGCGATGGGCGAGCTATTTAGAATTCATGGAGCCCCACTTGCGTGGCCTCAGAAATATGGACGAAAGCATTTACGTCCCAGAATACGACTATCAAGACGTCAAAAATGACAGTGACATAAATATATTTGAGGACTGTGATAGCAATAATGACGCTTCTGAAGTTTTGTCAACAAAATCGATTAATAAAATACAAGTGAACGATGACACGAAAGACGATATTCATTACTTGTTTTTAAGTTACGCGGAGACGTTGAGAAAATTCCCGCCAAAAAAGCAAATCACTGTTAAATTGGAATTGGCGAAGCTGTTTTCGAAAGCGGAAATGGATAATTTAGAGGATATAGATCCGTTTGGTAATTAAAAGCTTAAAGTTAGCCCGTTTTCTTTTATATTTTGCTACGTCAGGCGATTTACTAAAGGAATTTCCGTTTCTGTGGCTGATTACTAAGTAAATGTGCGTGAAAAAATTATATTTTGAAATTTCACCACAATATCCATTTAGTAGTTTTGCGGTAAGGAATAAAACCATACATCCCCACAAATTCTCTTATTTATAATATTATTTTAGATAAATAATAAACGTCTTATATATAGAATTTGACGACCGCTTGGCGCAGTGGTAACACAACTGCTTTCTGCGCGAAGGGTCATGGGTTCGATTCCCACACCGGAAAAATATATTTGTAATTTACATTGGTATTTTTCTGGGGTCTGGGTGTTGCTATGTGTTGTATGTATGTATTTACAAAAGAAAAGTATGTATATGTAATTTATTCCGTTATCTAGTTGCCATAACACAAGCTTCTGCTTACCTTGGAACTAGATGGCGCTGTGTATAAATGTCCTGAAAATATTTATTATTAATTATCTTGATACAACATTGGTTTTATTGTTATAGGAATGGTATGGTATGGTAGCACGGGCTGATATTCGCAACTCAAGGCGCGGTTTTTGCGTATTATTATAGAAAATAGGAATAATAATCGTTATGACAAGAATTTAGAAACCACAAAGTTATCGTCACTAGATAGATAAAACTCTTCTCTGTCTATATTGTAAATCCTAACGAGAAACGACTGATGATAGTCAGTCCTTTTTCGAAAAAAATGAGGAATTGACGCAACATAAAATGTGATATATCAATATAGAACACAAGTGCTTTATATACTACTAGCTATTGCCCGCGACTCCGTTCGCGTGGACTTTCATATAAACTGTGACCCTCCCTTTCCTCCCTTACAATCCTCAAAAATTGTAGCCTATGTGTTATTCTGATGTATAAGCTATATTGTGGTAAAGTTTCATTCAAATCCATTCAGTAGTTTTTACGTGAAAGAGTAACAAACATCCATACATCCATACATCCATATATCCATACATCCATACTTACAAACTTTCGCCTTTATAATAGTAATAGTAATAATAGTAATAGGATGAGCTCTCGGTGTATTGAATCAAACATGTATACAAACAGAAATTTTAAGCTTTTAATAAAATAAAATTTTGTATAAGGTAATGATAACAATTTGATATAATAAAGCTTGTTAAAATCAAATAAAAAAGAGCTAGTATTTGAAATATAGCACTTAACACTGGATGTCTTAACTAGATCTTTCGTCATTAATATATCGAGAAATCTCAAAAGTGCTCAGTAGTGCTTTCGATGGATGCGTGTAATTGCATAATATACAGTATCAGGTAATAAATAAATATTTTTCTTTAACTTGACATTGATGGAAATATCGTACGATGCTCTGAAAAACTAGGAGGGTATTTTTTTGTCATAAACACATGAAATACACGGCGTCAAAGTTCTCACTCTATAGTCAATACCATAGAGCGTACCTATATAAAAAAATTGTTCGTTTATCAAGATTCCCGCCAAAATACAATGTCAAGTTTTGACAACAACAAACAATGTATTAATTATTCAATATTATTGAACATAATTAAATTAGAAAATAGAAACTTGAACTTGGTTTGATCGTTTTATAGTTTTACGTAATGTAGTGATGAAATATAATATAAAACAACAGTGTTAAATTTCACAATTATGGCGTCGAAAGTGTACGTTAAGAAAAAGCATTTATTAGCTAAAATCGCTAGTCAGTGTGCCCCCTGTGCATTTTGCAGAAGAACAGTTGATAACGAATTAATTTATGGAAAATTATATTCAATAGGCGACGTTCATTGCCACTATTTTTGTGTGGTAAGTATCTTTATCCCTAGGATTTGGATAAAGAGAATGTGGAACAGGTCACATACCCAGCATGCTCGTACAAACATCAATCACACTATTGTATGTCCCTTAGAGGGTAACAATGAAAACAAAAAAAAAAA
>JADANM010006598.1:1495989-1511907 GCA_026213755.1 Eurema hecabe
ATATGTAGACAAGTGATATTCTGGATTAACACATGGGATACTTTATATCTTGGTATTGTCCCCGGAACGGGAACTACATGGGGCACAGTTAGTTGAGATATAGTTAAAATTCTAAATACCAATATAGAGGAGAGGATATGCTCAGTAAAAAACAATATACAAAACAACATTCTCATCCATTATAACTCATATACACACACTAATCTATTACACATTTACTCATTATATTAAATCTTCAATTAACCATTTATTGTGATAAAAATTATTTTATAAATATTAAAAATTGCGAATTGTTTGGTTTACGCGACACAAGCCTGCATGCTAGTGCATAACCAACGCTTTATAGAATTGTATCTTATGTAAATAAATAAATAAATAAAATGAAATATTTTTGCCGTTATATATGAGGAGTATAGAAGCAATCACGCCACACTTAAATGCAAAAACACCTCAGTCTTACACTATTTTAATTATATTTCATTTGTTTTAATTAGGATCATTTGAATAATGTATCCTTTGGATGCACAAATATACTTATCTAATAAAATAATACTATTTATTACGACACTGTGGTAATTTGCGAATTACTCAGTTTAATTATTTTGTGACTTAAGCGCATTTGCTTTTATACCCCTCATATAGTAAGTGGTTTAACACTTAAATAAGGATTTTTATTTATTTCAGAGACATGGCGTGTAAAGCAACTGTAGCACAAGGGTCTATGCAAGGAAAAATATGCACCACATATAATGGAAAGAAGTATTTCAGTTTTGAAGGGATACCATATGCAAAGCCACCAGTGGGAGAACTTCGGTTTAAGGTAGGATGTTTATTTTAATATATGTCAGCAATGATGACTACTATGGTGCAAAGGTAAAACAACTGCTTTCTGTACCAGGGGTAGTGTAATTTATTTGTATCTTTCTGGACTCTGGATATTTCTAGTAAAATATGTATTTACAAAAGAAAAGTATGTATATGTAATATTACCATTATCAAGTTGAAGAATATTGTGGGACATGGTTAGTTTAAATTATGCATAATAAAATACCTAAATAAATTTTAAGGTATTCATTTAAAATTTAAATGAACCAAATGCTGGTTTGTAAATGAAATATGTATAGATAAGTTATCATACCTACTGTATAGTAATTTTAACAATTAGAATTTCCATAATTACAGTTTTTTTATAATTTAAAACTTGAATTAGTTTTTTATCTTAATTATAATTAATTATCTTATTTTGACTTATAAATATTATAATTATTTAAATGTTTTTGAAGCTTCTACAAGGTTAATCAAATTACCTATTTCATTGTAGAGATAAATTTAATTGTCTTCTATGTTAAAAAAATTTCTAATAATTTAAAGCAGGAGAGTTAGTTTATCTGCGATTATCTCAGGAACTACAGGTTCGAGTTGAAAACTTTTTGTGATAGATTTACTTGTTTAGGTATTGAGGTATGCTACAATACTTAAAATCACAATAAGACGAAGAGAAAATTATCTAAGGACTTCTTTTAAATTGAACAGTTTAACTGCCAGATACTCATACGCAAATTAAATTTAAGGACGCCTTAAGACTCGTAATTTTGACAGAATTGTATGGCGAACTGTCAGATCGGACCGGCTTAAGTTGTACTTATTTTTAAGTTGCGTTTCAGTATTCCGGCATTATGTTTGTTAGATATCAAAATTAACTATTTCTATTAAAATAAATAACATTGTACAAACTAAAGAAAAATCGATTAATGAAATTAATTTTACAATAATTTTAATTATTGAAATCATTGTTTTATTTCTCAAGTTTTATCATACAATTTCATCGTTACAGGACCCAAAACCACCAGATAACTGGTCTGGTATCCTTGACGCCACAAAACCCGGAAATAAATGCGTCCAACTAAACAAGAATGGCTCTGTGGAAGGCTCCGAAGATTGTCTATACCTTAACGTATATACCCCAAGTTTGCCACACGAAAAAGTAGAAAAACTACCCGTTCTGTTTTTTATACATGGCGGAGCATTTATTGTAGGATGCGGCGATTATTATAGACCAGACTATTTAATAAATCACGATGTTGTTATTGTTACAATAAATTATCGTCTTAGCATTTTTGGATTTCTTTGCCTTCACACGCGAGAGGTGCCCGGTAACGCCGGCCCTAAAGACGCTGTCATGGCGTTACGATGGGTTAAAAATAATATAGGGAGTTTCAATGGCGATTCTGGCAACATTGTCGCGTTTGGTGAAAGCGCGGGAGCGGCTATTGCGGAGTCGTTTCTAGTGTCAAAAATGACAAGAGGTTTGGTTAGTAAAGTTATCTGTCAGTCGAGTAGCCTCCTGTCAGATTTGTATCTTCTTGTTGAAGATGAAGTAGCCAAAGCTAGAGAAATAGCCTCAAATATGGGTGAAAATGTATCGGAGCCGGATAAACTGTTGGAATTATTTTCTAAAGCATCTGCCGAGGATTTGATATATGCATATACAACTTCTGAAGTGGGCAGACCAATGCATATTATAAATGCTTTTCTTTTACCAGTCGTTGAGAGAAAATTCGAGAATATTGAACAATTTTTCCACGAATACCCTCTGCACAGCTTGAAGAGCGGGAATTACGATAAATTACCGATTTTAATTACAATGGCAACACACGAGGGCGCGATGTTTTTACCGAAAACAGATTCCGGAGGTGTTCTATTTGATCCAAATCTACGCAACTACATACCGCGGTTTTCGTTCATAAACCCAGATTCAGCAAGAGGGTTAAAAATAGAGAGACATTTTAAAGAATTTTACTTTAAAAATAAAGATATTGGAGCTCAAAGTTTAAATAACTATCTAGAGTTTATGTCTGATTGTTTCTTTGCGAGAGATATAATAAATACGACAGAAATTTTGGCTGAAAAGCAGGATAATGTGTTTTTCTGTAGATTTAGTTACCCTGGGAATTTGAATACGCGGGTTATGAAACAGTTAGGTGTTAAAGGAACGACACACGGAGATCTTATCCAGTATGTGTTTTTTAAGGACAAAAAGGCGGCGTTGTGTAGGGATAGCGATTTGAAAGTAATAGAGGTATTGACTGGAGCGTGGTGTAATTTTGCTAAGACTGGGTAAGTTTTTGGACATTTCTTCTTTATTTTGATAACATTTGAAGCCATTTAGCGACCGTTACTAATGCGCCAAGTTCTGAATCGCGCTTTTGATATTTTTTCAAGTCTACTAAACCAGTGTCTGATCCGAAATCCGAAAATTAATTTTTCGACATAAAAAATAATAATCTTAGTAAATTGCAAGACTTACATGGTAACACCGTCTCGTTTACGTGCTCTGCTAGCTCTTTAACACACCTACGGTCTACGAACCGTAGGTGAGTTGCCAGCGTTTGTGAACTTCCTTGCGTTGCAGCGTTAGTGAAAAATTTATTTGTAGTGACAATTAAAAAAAAAAGTAAAAACATATCTAATCTTTAAAACTTGATTGTATTGCTATTTGTAGATATTTGTAGATAAATTTTTTATTTTATTTTATTCGTAAACGTTTTTAGATAGAGAAAAAAGATGAGATAGACTTTTTTTAGTGTACAAATCTTCATCTTATCTTAATATATATAAATCTCGCGTCACAATGTTGGTCCTCAATGGACTCCTAAACCACTTAACCGATTATAATAAAATTTGCACACCACGTGCAGTTTGATCCAACTTAAAAGATAGGATAGCTTACAACCCAGTATTGCTCCGGGAATGGGAATTACGCGGGTAAAACCGCGGGGCACAGCTAGTATGATATATAAATATGATCCTCGGGGAAAAGAGCATGGACTTATACCGACAATAACCCCACTTGTTTTACCACCTCGTGTAGGGGTCACATGCCGGAATACTGAAACGCTATTCAAAATTAAGAACAACTCAAATCGGTTCGATTTGACAGATCGCCATACAAATCTGTCAAAATTACTAGACTTGAGGCGTCCTTAAATTTGTGTATTTGGCCGACGAGCATCTTCGCAGATTCTTTCGCGACTTAATTGTAATATATACAATACTATATAGACTTGGAACTAAGTTTCAATGGTTGATACGTCAGTTTAAAATTTTAGTAATATTGGTGTAGTCGTAGAGAAAAAAAGTTATCTTTTATCGCTTAAAGTTTAGCTCTTATGATGATAATACAGTGGAATCTCTATAACTCGAACCTCGTTAAATCGAATTCCTCAGTAAGTCGAAAAAAAGTGTCATTCCCTTCCGCTGAAGTCCTAAATACGCGATATCTCGAATTATTTTGACTTTGTAACTCGAACAAAATGTTATTTCCCTACGAGGTATTTATAAGACATATTTGTACCCTATAACTCGAATTTCAAAAAGGAGACTCAATAACTCGAATTTCAAAAATCGCACCTTTCTTAGTCGAAATTTTAGCGGTTAAATCCTTTGTATCTCGAAATCCTTTTTAAGTCGAAAACTCATTAACTCGAATTTTTTTGCATTTCCCTTGACATTCGAGTTATCGAGATTCCACTGTAATAATAATAAAGAGATAAGATCGTCTTAATAATTAACATGCTTTTTTTTCAGAAAACCCACGTGGAACAATCAAGAAGTTGAATGGTTGCCATATAGAAAAAAACAAAGGAATTGCCTAAATATCGGGGAAAAAATAGAAAATATGCCGGTGCCTGAATATGAGAGGGTAAAAGTTTGGCTAGATTTAATTGGAGAAAGGTCTAAGTTATAAAAAACATGGTCAAGTGTGTAGTTAAAAACATTAAACGGCATTAAAGTTATATTTAAACTTTTTTTCACATCTATAGTTTGTAGTCTCATGGTTGTAATAGAATATATTATGCGTTGCAGTCGGATTGTATAATCCGCTGTATTACATTATGGCTAGCTGTTTTCTAAAACAGGGCCGTTTTATAATGCGGCGGTTCAACGTTTAGCCGTATTGTCAATGCCATGATTCAAAATGGACGAAATATTTTTAAGGTGTCATAACTCTTAACAGACACATATTTGATACTGTAACCATTCCGTTTTTTTGCTTAATATAATGAAACCTAAAATGGCGTCACCTTTGACTCACAATGTGACTTATACCACAAATCACAATGATATTATATAATAGATATGTTATATCCATACAAATCAACCGATAAAAGTGTTCGATAGAAAAGAGATAAATGATAAAACCAACGAGAAAAAAAGAGATAGTTAGTTAATACGTCCTAATAAGGATATTTATGTCTTCCAAGTTTTGCGGTTGAAAAATATCTATTTAATATAATATCATTGTCAAAATTGAATACTTAATTGTACTTAAAAGCAGTATCAGTTGTTCTGAAAAATAAATGCAATTTGAAGTGCGTCTTAAATGGAGATATTTTAAAAGCTAGCAATACATCTGTATTAATAATTTTACTTGAGATGTACTTAAATATGATTGTCGTTTCAAATTTGTCAATGTTATTTTTTATTTTTTATATGGTTCTGGCTCGGAGTTCTAGGAATTTTGTATTAATAGGTGTTGGATTTATTGCAAAATAATCGCCTTAAAGTACATAAGGGACAGGAAACCAATGAAGTTTTTTAGTGTTAAGATATTTTATTTTTATGTGTGTGAATATATTTCTGTGGTTACCTGTATCTATACCTATGTTGATTTATATACTAAGTATACCTAATTTGCCAATTATGTGATAGCTGCATTTAATGGTGTTATTGTTGTGATTTTTAATGTTGCAGTCTGTTTTGTTGACATTTTAATAATATAGATTACGGAAATGAAGTTACCAGTACCAAAATATATTTTAAACTGTCTTACTTCATATCTATAAGAAGTTCGGTATTTTATTAAATAAATTAAAAATATACTGATTGTCGATAACCGATCATTTTCTACCCACTTGAAGTTGAATGTTTGAACGTTTAAATGATTTTGATAAGTAAATTAAATTAATTGATTATCTTTATTCTTTGTTTCAAAACTTCGGTATGTTTTAACTGATCAATAAATTATGAAATTAATAAGTTGTTTACTTTTTTATATTTAAAATGTGTTTTCGCCATACAATGTTGTCAAAATTACGAGTCTTAAGGCGTGCTTAAATTTAATTTGCGTATGAGTATAATTTGGCCGATAGAGTACTGTTTTTAGCTGATATAAAAATAATCGAGTCGTGAGTTATATCGCCGTAACAGTGGAGGACTGCCTTCCCTCCCGAATTATCTATAATAAATAATAAATATTTTCAGGACATTTATACACAGCGCCATCTAGTTCGAAGCAAAGCCGAAGCTTGTGTTATGGCAACTAGATAACGGAATAAATTACATATACATACTTTTCTTTTGTAAATACATACATACAATACATAGCAACACCCAGACCTCAGAAAAATACAAATGTAAATTACAAATATATTTTTCCGATGTGGGAATCGAACCCACGACCGTTCACGCTGAAGGCAGTCGTGTTACCACTGCGTCATTTTGGTATTAAATTTTTACTTTGAAGGTATAGTAACCGTCAATTTCCTTTAGCGCTGAACGAAACCTGCGCAGAAGTCAAAAATAAGGTATCGAGGTAGCGGCGCGGCGCGCGGGGCGCGTGAGCGTTGATTGGTTGTCTTTGAGCACCAATACGTCAATTACGAGCGCGATTCTACCGATGCGCAGCTATTCTTGTCAATCGCTAAACATTCGTGACGATCATTATAACTCTGGTTTTTGTGTCGGGGTTTTGTTAAATTAATATTGATTATATCAAATTTATAATATTGAAAAAAAAACTAAGAAGTCTGTACTGCGTAACTGCTTCGTTATGTGATCTATTTCATATGGTAACACTAGATGGCGTTGTTTTATAAATAACCGCCCTGAAAAAATTAATTACTGTTTATTAAGAGCCTCGGTAAATAAAACACAATATATAAAAAATGTCTTTATTATAATCACACTGCAAACAAGAAAAATGAGATTCTTAAACATTTAACCTTAATCTATCGTAAATTATAGACTGGTTTAAATTTAAAAACTTTTTTTTTTATTATATAAAAAGTACATTTTTAATATCACATCAATAATGATTAAATCACAAATGACAGGCAAATTTGGTGATGTTTTATTTTTTTGACTAAGCTTTGAATAGCGATTGATCATTTTGAGAATATTCATCATTAATTTTGTGATATTAAACTAAGTCGAGACTTGTAAAACTTTTATTGCCATTAAAACACTTACATAAAAATTAAATATAAAAAATGGATGGATTCCAACAGTCTAAAAGGTAATTTGGAATGCTTAATTAGGCCACAACACAAATTTAAAAACCGTCTCAGCGACTCAATCGAATTTGATAAGATTTGAAATAAGTATAAAAAGCTAGGTTTAAGAATGAGATATTCTATCTCTGTCTACCATAGAGACCATTCAAGTACTATATAATGCAATTTGGGGGAGGATTATTTAATCAAAATCGTAGTTAACATTTTTTATTGTTAAGGATATGTTACTAATAATTTTACTTTTTTAACTTAATAGGCAAGATTATATATGAAATGGGTATTAAAAAAATTCTCTTTCTGGTCTTTTGGATGATAAAAAAACAACAGTATTTATTGTTTTCTATTGTCACATCTTTGTATACAACGAGCATAGAGCATTTTCAAACCAATAAATTATTTTTTCGTTATCATTTAAATTTTAATGGTCCCTTAGGTTAGAGGGAGTTTTAATATTTTCAAAATTTGCTTTAAAAAATACTTGAATCCTCAAGTTAGAGAGAAATAAATAATCTCATATCTTTACTGTAAGTATATTAAAAGTAATTTCAAAGCGATAGATATATTATGTTATGGTAACTTAATTAAAATGTATGAGTTTTTGTAGTTCTTATTTAACAGTCAACTTGTCAGCTGTAACGCTTCGATAACTGAACCGAGATGCAAATAAGTCTATAGAAAAATCTCTTAACTATACACAAAGGCTTGTGTGTATGTATGTATGTTTGTTTGTTGCTCTTGCACGCAAAAACTAAATTGATTTGGCTGATATTTGGCATGCAGGTAGATCCAGGGTGGATTAACACATAGGTCACTTTATACCCGGTATTGCCCCGGGAACGGAAATTGTCTTAAAGCTTGGTATAAATGGCTAAATTTAGTCACTATAAAAATATAAAGCTACTTAGTTACTTACTATAATTTATTGGGAAATTTAAGTAATATAATAATTCACAGATTAAAAAAACTAGGCCTTATTTATTAAGTGTTAATGATAGTTCAAATAACCTGAACAGGCAGATATGTTTTACTAAATTAAAAAAACAAAGTATTATAAATTTGTCTGTTCACGGTAATCTCGAAAAATATTAAACAAATTTCAAGTGATTTACATTAACAGATAGTCATTGTTTAATGTTTAACTAACACTTAATGTAAATCTTACAATGTACTACTTACCTAAATAGAATCTATTACCATGTCAGTCTGTTCGCAAATATCTCATTAATTGATTTGTTGATATTCATGAGTTGTAAAATAGGTTTTTTTAATCTGAGAATTCTATAACTATTTATTTTCAGCTCGTATAAATTAACTTATTCATACGCGCAAGAAAATTTTATTTCAGTATTACCATATACAATATTTTGTAAGTGTTGCCATATGGCAATGAAATTCAAGTACATGTGACTTTTTGAGTGTTGCCATTTGACAATTTATTTTTACTTATTACCACACGACAGATTCCCTTAGCTGTTAATTCTTAGGTTTCAGTGCTTAAAATATTTATTGTTTTTTATTATTGAGCATTTAATAAAAGGACTTTCATGATTTTTTCGACATTATATTACTTATTTTATAAAAATTATTGTAAATTCTTTGTACGTTAAAATTCAGATTAATTTGATATGAGTAGTAAGACTAACTTATATCAGTTTAAATCAGTCTGTAAGAATGTCTGTAATTTGACAATATTCAAAAGTGTAAAAAGATTTTTATTAAAAAAAATTGAAGTTGGAATTGACATATTATTATTTCATGGAATTAAATTAAATTGTCATCAACCATGAAATTTCATGTATAACGTATAAATTACGTATTTCAAAATTCAATATTTTTTTGCTACTAGCAATTCCAGTCAAAAAAATTGTCAAAATTAAAATATAAAATTAAGAGTAGTCAAAATGAATGTAAATATTGTGAATGATATGTTTGTTTGTGTGTTCGTCGCGCTGCCGTAAATGAGTGGATCGAGTCTCAGGCCAGAGAAATTAATGTCGGGGATAGGCGATTCTGAAAAACAAATTTATTCATTAATAAAATTATAATGTTATACAGCTTTATACATATTTTCAATATGTATTATAAAAAAAAATATTTTCTATATGCTTAATGCAAATTTTACTACAAAAATCATTTTTAATAAAAATAATAATGAATAATAATTCTTTTTTTTTAATTCTACCACAATATTTACATTTTAAACACACCTAACAATTAAAAACAAATAAACAGCAAGTTGTCCTTTGACAAAAGGCGGCCTTATCACTAAATAGTAATTATTAAAAGAAAAGTAATAAAAAAAATCAACAACAAGTATAATTTTCTATGCAAGAGGTTTTGTCTTGCACCACCCTTATATCTCCTTCAAAACCTGGAACCCTAAACTCCCTTTACTTGTATAAAAACAACAATACTAGTAAACTCACCCGACGAGCCCCACAGAAGCAGCTAATGCTTGAACCCGTCTATCCGTAACAGCTGCTGCCCCGGAACTGTACCGGGACTGGCCGCACGCCGGCGGACACACCGGGATAATCGTTTCTAGTATACACACAAACACACATACATACATGCCATGCGCATTCCGACTCACTTCTTTAACATTCCATATTGATTATGGAAACACTAATTTGTTTACTTATTTGAAAAAAAAAAAATTTAAAAGCTGCTAATATTTATTTTATGACTTACAAAACATACAAAAATCTTTATAATACTAAAACTGTTATAACATTTAATACTATTAAAAAAGCTGGCTCCAATTTATAATCAAAATATAGACGCACTATATATTTCAAAATAGCTTCAGACACATTTCATTCTATTTTAAAAGCGTTTTATGAAAAAAAAAAGCTCTTCGTAGAATAAATGCTTGACATAATATGACTAATACGTATTTCATATAATAACCAATGCATATTTCAAAAACCATATTTCATATTATGACGAATACGTATTTCAAATAACGCATTTCATTTTATGACGAATACAAATTTCAAGTCACGTACATATTTCATATTATGACCAATGCGAATTTCAAATCACGTATTTCATACTACGCCCCATACGTATTTCAAAACACTTTCAGACGCATTTCAAACTATCTAAAAGCGTAATATATTATATAAAAAGAGCTCTAAATAGAATAAAAGCCTGATATAAAATAAGTAAAATAACTTATATGGACTTACCAAACAGTTCAACCTTCCCTTCATCTCTGCCGAGCTTGTTCTGAGCTTTGCACGTGAATATGCCGTACTGACGTTTCTCTATAGTGATAACTCGAAGAGTCGTGTCTGTGAATTCGTCTGCTGTCGCGAAGTGGGATATTCTGAAATATAATTATTGATTTTATTGATAAATCATTTCAGTAGTAATTTCATCTTTCTATGATGCAAGGGACATTGATAACACAACAAAAAATGACTGTCTTTACAAATAAGCGATTTTTTTTTTAAATTTAACTTAAAAATTATTTGATGTTATAATTTGTTATTGTGCTTTATTAAATACCTAAATTTGAGTTTGTTTTTGTTGTATATTTTTAATTGTTATAACAAAAATCTAATTTTAACTTCTATTAAATCTAGTGATAAGTGTAGTTCCTTATTATATTGTTACCAGGAATAAATGAGGTACTATAATTATTAAACACCTAATAACATTAAAAAAAACATTGCATTATTTACAGCAAATTTTATCTATAACTGTCATCATATACACACATTTATATTATCTATAACTGTGGACCTTATAAAGTAATCCTCTACAGGCAAGTAGAAACAAACACTATTTATAACAAATTTCAATAAATCATCTACAACGTGTAACAGAAATGTGTGGTAATATTTTTGCGTGATGTTCAGATGCTCATAGATAGTCTATATACAAGTCCCCGCATTAAAATATAAATATGTATATTAAAAATCTCGAATATATATTTGAGATTTTTTATTTCATTAATTCATCAATAAAATCGATAATATGAAAATCAAAACAAAAGTGTTAAATCGCTTTTCGTATTCTAATGACAGAGACAACAGTAACTTTTTCAATCAAATGCATTGTCGTAGAGTCATGCGGTCATTGACACGTAACAGCTGATAGCTCTAAAGTGATGTCGTAGCGTCGATAAATTTAAATATCGATATGCTAGTCAATAGAAATAAAAAATCAATATCTTGATAATAAATGGTTCAAATGAAATGAATTTTTAATGCATTCATTTAAAGTTACGTATTCTTTGCGATCCTTAAATATTACCACGCATTTCTGTTACACATTGTATAACTGTCCACTTGATCACTATACTACTAGAGGCAAGTATAACATAGAAGTCCAAACTCACCTATAATGCTGGTTGTTAGACAGAAGCACCTCATCCTTGACCCAGGAAATAGCCGGAGGTGGGTATGCTTCCACGTGACATTCTAAGTCCATGTCATATTGCAACGCCTGTAAATATATAAAAATCCATAAACAAAGATATAACATGACATTATAAGAATTTTAAAAAAGGATATATGGAAGACAAAAGAACAATTATTTATCAGTGTATAAAAAAACAACCCCCAAGGGTGGAAAATTGTGGATGAACTTTATTATACGCAATATCTCCGCCGAATTGAATTTGCACACCTATGCAGTTTGATCCAACTTAAAAAATAGCTTACATTATAATATATGCGAGCGAAGCTGGGGCGAGTCGCTAGTGTTAGATTAAAAACTAGCGGCCCGTCCCGGCTTCATACGGATAGACATGGTATTAGATATGGCCTATGTTACTCAGTTATAATGTAGCTTTCTAATGAAAAAAAAAGAATAATTAAAATCGGTCCTATACTTGTTGAGTTTCTTCGTTATATACAACAATAAAAATCTTTCCTCTTTATAATATTAGTGTAGAAGACACAGATTTACTCACTTGTCCCAACCGGGGTCTTGGGACGGTTACGACTGGGGCAAACTCCACTTCCAAGTTTATGTTTCTCCTCGTTCCTTTGCCCACACCGTTCTCGGCCACACAGTAGTAAGTACCCCTGTCCTCTTTGTGCACGCGGGGGATTTTCAGAATATTACCCCTGAAAGTATTATAGAGAAAAATAATTAATAATTTTTTTACATGTACACACAGCGCCATCCAGTCCATGCGATAACTAGATAACGGAATAAATTACATATATATTTTTCTTTTGTAAATACATACATATAATACATAGCAACACCCAGATCCCAGAAAAATACAAATGTAAATTACAAATATATAATAGATCGAACCCACGACCCTTCGCGTATAAAGCAGTTGTGCTACCACTGCGCCAAGCGGTCGTTTAGTATGTTTAAATGCAGAAAATGTTTTGGTTCAAAGAACATATAATAAACAAATATATCATCATGTCTTAAGTCAGGTCAGCTATCTCGGTAACAAATTTTATTAAAATCGTTCCAGCCGTGACAAACATAGACACTCACAACTTTGGCTTTCATATAATATTAGTGTTATAGTTACACTAGGTGGGCGCTACGCCCCCCCCAACTTGTTCTTGCCTTGTCGTGGCGGGGGGGCTTAGTACCCATGAAGTCTGTGACTCGCTCAATGAGTCATATGGCTTCATGCGGGAAGCTAAAAGGAACAACCGGTGGGGTCGCTCCCCGTATCTCTCTTTTTATGCGAGGGAACGGGAGAGCGGCCAGTAGGACGCGCGGGGTGCGACGCAGGGGGGGCATTTTGCGTCGCAATAAGGAGTCTCACCTCCCGCAAGGGATGGTGATGTGGAGGAATGGGTTGAGCCGGGCCCTGGCATTCTGGCCCCCGACGGTTTGCTTAGGGACCTGGCCGCTCTGATGGAAACCTCCTCTTGAGTTGGGGGGCAGAGCTGGATCGAGCGGTCCGCCTGCCCGCCTTGACTCGACGGGAGGAAGGTGCGGGTGGATAGGGCTGGGAGGATTTGAGCACCTCACCACCTTTTCCTACCTAAGCCGAGTAGGGGTCCGTGGGGCGACGGGAGCGGGGGATCGTACCGCCTCACCAATGGGCAACTGCGAAGGTTGTGGTCCGCCTGTGTGTTCCGGGTGAACCACGACGCGGAGAGGGGCGGGACGGTGTACTCCTGCTGTCCCGCTCCTGGGGAGGGGCTGCAGCAATGCGGCCGGCACTGGCGGGCTAGTGGGAGAGTGGCTAAGCGCGTGCCTGTTAGCCCGTCGCGGGGTGCATGGAGGAATACCGAGGAGTTTTAGTCGGTGTCTGCACGTTTTTAAACGTGTGAGTCCGACATAACCACGTTCGCTCCCCCCGGGGGAACGGGTATCCGAAAGGAGATTTTGTCCTCGAAAAAAAAAAAAAGGTGGGCGCTACGCAATTCAAACCACAGTTCCTAGTTGTAAACTATATTTTCTTTAAACATTACAATTTGATTACTTCCATGCTTTGAATTTACAAAGTTTTATCGTTAAACACAGGCGCCATTTTAACAAGACTCCCGGCTCACGCGCCGGCAGTGTTACCAGAATATTTTTTTCACGAACCGCCTCGCTAGAGGGCTAGTGTATCCCCGACATAGCCCCACCAATTAGTATTAAATTTTTATAAATCCATGCTATTGAAACTGATTCTTGCTGTTAAAGTTCTTTTTTTTGCCTAAAAATGATTTTATAATTAAATATTGCTGAAAAAAAATAAACCCTAATCGGCTATCTGTAGCCAGCGGATAAAAAATATCGCCGCTCGGTAAGGAAGATAGCCCCATTGGCGCTAAATAGCCCCATCTGGCAACAATGCGCGCCGGAAAAAGAACTTATACACTACTTGTCAAACTGACGTATACATACTAAGAATTTATCTAAAGCAGGCGAGCAAACGGCCGCGAGAGTGAAGTATTGGTCTGTTTGCTATAGTGTATGCTGTATATTTACCGGTAGATAGATCCTCCTGTGGGCAGAATGGCGTTGTTCTCGCGACGCCAGGAAATCTTTGGTGGCGGAAATCCATCAGCATAACATTCCATTTGAGTGCCTAAAAAATAAAATTTTTTTATATGAAAATATTGTTCTGATATAAATATTTATATTTTTATTTAACTTTTTTATTAATACTTGGTTATTTATTAATACTTTGTTACATAAGAATAACATAATAATAAAGTAGACAGAGAAGAAGTAGAAGTAGAAATAGTAGTAGGTTGTTGAATGGGTATAATCAAAAGGGTGGTTTCATGCGAATTTGAAGAAAATATTTCACCCCCAAGGGTGGAAAATTGATGATGAACTTTTTTATGCGCAATATCTCCGCCGGTTATGAACCAATTTGAACGATTATTTTTGTTGAATAGGTATTATCATGAAGTCGGTATATATTTTTTTTAAGTTAATTATTTATATGTATTTGTTACAGTTAAAACTAGTTAGTAGTTAGAACGCGTTTTTCCTAGTTAGAACTAGTTTTTACCCAACGCCTTTGTTAAAACTAGAATTGACTAATGTCTGAATATTATATCGACAAAAAGAAAATTTTAGAGAACATTGACTTATCAGAATAAGGTATGATGAACTCTAACATCGGTCAGTTTTAACTAAATCGCTTCAGGTAATTCGTGTAAGGCATTTTGTATTGCAGAAACTAGTTTTAACTGATATTATATTCAGTCAATTCTAGTATTAACAAAGGCGTTAAGTAAAAACTAGTTCAAACTAGGAAAAACGCGTTCTAACTACCAACAAGTTTTAACTGTAACATATATATGTTACATATATGTTATATATATGTTACTATATAGTAATAACTCACTCTCATTTTCACTAGTAACAATGGATCTTGTAGAGTTGTCCGAGATGATGGGTGGACGTCTAACTTGAAGCTCCACTTCGGCTGTTATTTTGTTATTAACAGTGATAATAACTTGACATTGGTACCACCCGGCGTCCGTTTCTTGAATATCTTTTATCTGTAACATTTTAATTATTCATTTATTCACGCTTTATTACACAAAGGAATCTTAAAGACTAGATAAATAGATCAAATTTAGGTCTGAAAGGCGGCCTTATCATGAAGTTATTTCTTCCAGGCAACCAGAGTATAAAACGTTAAATATGCAAAAGCAGGAACTAATTATAGTAATATAATTTATTTAACAGAATGATTTACAAAAAAAAAATACCCAACTTACAAGACAGTAAAAACTGATTTTCAGAATCCTAATAATACTTTAGAAATACGGATAACACTTGGGAAAGCTTAACAAAGCGCCATCTAGTCCTGCGCTAAGGAAAGCTTGGCTAGTGACAGCTAGATAAGGGATACTTTACATATAACGGATATGTCACCGAAAGATAACAAGAACAGCAAATATTAATATAAATTTCCTAGGAAATTTACAAAACTTCGTATGATTCTAAACGGGAGATAAATTGTATTGTTTTACGACCACATTTGCGCAAATTTATAAACTTACCGAACTCACGCGTAAAATAATAAGTAAGCAATAACCAAACGCTATGTGTGATGTGCTCTGATTGGTTGAATAAATGTCAACATCAACCAATCAGAGAGCAGTGTGCTTAGCAGCTGTTATTTGCCGTATTTAACAAGCGTCATTAATTATTAAAAAAACAAAATACCCGACTGCAC
>JADANM010006598.1:1537581-1549159 GCA_026213755.1 Eurema hecabe
TTATTATTATTATATAGGCACGTTTTACGGTTTTACTTGCAGTTTATGTTCCCGTGGCAACGATGAGATTAAGTTATTATGTTTCTAATCGTAAATTGAATATTATTTCGCGGAAGTCTGTGACGTTGTTCGTGACCCCTGCCTGCTGTAAGATCCGTCTGTGTTCCGATATAGTGTGGTTTGGTACAAGTCATAACGATGGGTATCCTAAAGGGAGTTAAGGATTTAACATTGCAAGTTAAATAAAAGCTTGTAAAAATGAATCTAATCTTATATACTAAACATTCATATCTATAATATAAAATTGAATCGCAAAATGTGTTGGTAAGCGCATAACGCCATAACAGCTAACCGATTTACATTATTCTTTTTTTAGAATAATCCTGGATGAACGAGGATGGTTTTTGAGCAAAAAAAATGGTAGGCGTGCCTACGCCTACGTGGGTATAAAGTTTCGGGTAGGATTATTACAGCGTGAACCAAGTCGAGTTGGGCCGGCCGAAAACTAGCCAGAGTTTTCTTATAAAGTTTGACACCAATTTATTATATTATTAAGGACTTGCTAATATGACGTTTGGAATGCACATGTAAAGAATTTTTTTGCTATAAAAATTATTATGAGTAATAATACATAAATAATTACAAAAAAACATAATTCGCGCGCTTTTAAAAAAAGTGACTAAATGTTTCAAAGAAGTTTTTACTTCGAAATTCATTTAAAATCTTTCTTTACATAAATGAAATTTGATTTCTTTTATATGTTTAGGGGCAAATGAGGAGGCGCGTCACCCGATAATCTGCGCCGCCATTATTATTCGCGTTGACACGAGTGTGTTGATGGATTTTAAAAATTTGATGTAATTTATATCAATATCTTCTGCATATTACTGCTTATGTCACATCGCCTGCGCTGGCTCGGTCATGTTGCGCGAGTGGAGCCGGATCGAGGAGTGAAACGAGCATACCTTGGGCAACCGACCGGCCGACGCCCTGTTGGCCGTCCTAGGTACCGGTGGAGTGACCAAGTAGAGGCGGATCCTCGCAAGCTCAATGCCAGCGACGGTTGGCGTGAGATTGCGCTGGACAGGAGGAAATGGAAATTTCTCGTACCGGAGGCCAAGACCCACTTCGGGGTCAGCGCGCCCAAGGAGTAAGTAAGTAAGTATATACATATCTTAAAGATTCAATCTACCATCATGCCGAACTACAAAGCTGTAGTTTTTGCGTGATGTAACAACAATCATACTAACATACATCCTCAAAAACTTTCGCGTTTATAATATAATAGTTAATATAGGATAGACTCAATTATTGACTTGTTCATAACATAAACATAGCCGCGTGGTTGTCTTGTTTAGAAGATAAGATAAAGATGTAAGTATTCAGTAAAATACCTACCTCATAAATTATAATTGTAGCTCTATTATAACTGTTTTAAAAGATGGTGACCATACTACCAATGTTATGGCCTTATTGATATTTTCTTAATTAATATTTTAAAAGAATGAGAGATTTTTAGAGGACAATCTTTTGGACACCATAGACGTATAACGCATAGACTGATAGTCCTATTTTTTTAAAGGTTAACTAAAAGAAAAATTCGATTTCTTAAAGCAGCAAGGTAATATTAAGGTATGCTTGTGTGCGTGACGCGTGTCATCGAGTATAAGAACGTGCTGTTAACACCTACATATATACAGTTTTGGCTTCACTTACGGCGGACCGATTATTAAGGGACTATCAGTCTATGCGTTATACGTCTATGGTGTTTCTTACCTAAAGATTGCCATCTAAAAATCTTTTAAACTTTTTTTTTTTTAAATTTTTACTACAGATTATCAAAACTCATAGCCACATTAGGGTCGATTATGTAATCAAAATATGTTTATTGGCCTGACGCGAGACTTAGATTAACCTCGGCTGTGATAAAGGCAGGTCGATATTGTGTAAGTGTAATGTTTATTTAAACTAATTATAGTTTTTTTCCTATTAGTTTTTACTCGTGGCCAGTCCCGCCTTCGCTTGCATATATTATGCGTAAATCTATACTAATATATAAAGCTGAAGAGTTTGTTTGTTTGTTTGTTTGAACGCGCTAATCTCAGGATCTACTGGTTCGAATTGAAAAATTCTTTTTTTATTGAATTGACTATTTATCGAGAAAGGCTTTAGGCTACATAACATCACGCTGCGACTAATAGAAGCGAAGATATAATGGAAAATATGGAAAAAACGGGGAAAATTATTCATCTTTGAGGGCTTCCTTTGCGTGCGCTGCTAAAACGGTTCAAGATACAAAAATAATATGTATGAAAGAATTATTCCTCTTTAAATGATCTAAAAAAAAAGTCCGCGACGGTATATGTCTATCTTCTAAGATTGACTCACTATAACATAATAAAAGAAATAGATCCGACGGGGACGAAGTCGCGAGCAACAGCTAGTTATGCATATTAACCTTTCCTTTAAATCACCCTTTCTATAAAAAAAAGCCGCTTGAGAATCGGTTGGGTAGTTGTAAAGATTTAAGCATACATAGGGATATAGGGACAGAGAAAGTGACTGTTGTATACCTTGTAGTGTTTTTATATAATATAGAAATAATCTTGAACGTTTCAAGAGTTGGTAAGGGAACGAATTTTCATATCATTTACTAATTGGAAGCCATATTTGAAAGTGTATTTATCTCTCTATATAATATTTGTATTATAAGAACAATACTTTTTCTGGCAACACTGACAACTTGTCAAAATTAACTGTTATTTTAAACTTTATTTATTAGATCCTGTTATACTGTAATGTATAGGTCGCGTCACGAATGTTTAGCGCTGGACGAGAATAGCTGCGCATTGGTAGAATCGCGCTCGTAATTGACGTATTGGCGCGAGAAAGACAACACGACTGAGGAACCAATCAACGCTCGCGCACCCGACGATCACGCGCCGTCCCCTCGATACCTTATTTTTGACTTCTGCGCAGGTTTCGTTCAGCGCTAAAGATTCGTGACGCGTCCTATAGCAATTTATGATTTGTTTAACTTTATAAAGCCATAGACAATATATAAAAATACTTTAAACAAACCATTGCTCGCGATTAAAGCATTTACGCGGCGCGGAGGTATGCATTGCTAGCTGGAAAAAGGAATAACATTGAAAATAACTTTTAATAAATATGCGTCAGAATCAAATCATTTGCACTACGCTATGGGGTTGTCCATTAATCACGTGATTTTTTTTGCATTTTGTAACCCCCCCTCCCCCATTGGTGATACGTAGTGAGGTTTAAGACCACCCCCCCCTCCCCCGTCTCAACATCACGTGTATCTTTACTACCTACAAGGAATCGTAAAATTTTCTCAATATTATCTTAATTTAAATACAGGTATAAACTAAAATCTTATTTTATTCTGAAATTAAGGACTATAAAATAAATGAGGAAAAAAGAAAAATACACGAGATATCTTACTACACCCCCTCCCTCCCCCCTGTGTTATTTTCGTGATTTTTATCGAACCCCTTCCCCCCCTTCAAGCCTCACGTGATTAATGGACAACCCCGATCATGGGTATCACAATGTACGGTTTCAGTTTCAGCATTAAGTCCCTTATTGAACTAGCTGACCCGTGCCCACTTCGTTGGGCATAATGTTAATTACCCTTTTCGCTTTTTTATATAGCCTATGACACTCAGCAATAATGTGGCTTTCTATTGGTGAAAGAATTTTTAAAACCGGTTCAGTACCCCGAGATTACCCCTTACAATTTAACAAACACACAAACTTTACCTATTTATTACATTAGTTTTGATAAATAGGTACCCTTTGTGACGCATGTATTAATTATAATACCTTTTTAATTCACTCTATTAGAAATCAGTATCTAATGCCGGAATACTGAAACGCAACTTAAATTTAAGTACAACTTAAACTGGTCCGATTTGACAGTTCGCCATTCAATTCTGTCAAAATTACGAGATTTAAGGCGTGCTTGAATTTAATTTGCGTATGAGTTTTTGGCCATTAAACTGTCCAATTAACAGAAGTCCTTAGATAATTTTCTCTTGGTCTTATTTTGATTTTAAGTATCGTAGCATACCTTAACGTAAAAAAGGTCTCCTATAATATTTTTTCTCATATATCTTCCATGTACAGACAGCGACACGTTACGTTATTATTATAGGTATAGATATAGATAACTATTAACTACTAACCGCGCGCCGTGGTTTCTTACTCTTGAATCACTTTATCTATTAAAAAAACAGCGTGAAAATCTATAGCGTAGTATTGAAGATATAAGTATAGATAGGGACAGACAGAAGTAAGTCACTTTGTTTTATACTACGTAAAGAGTTCGGCTTGGAACATTAGGAGTTTTCTATTCTATTTATATAGTTATAATTTAAACACATAGAGGTCGGTAGATAAGATAAACATATCATAACATAGTATAAATAGTCCCCCACTTCTGTCTGTCCCTATGCATCATTAAATCTTTTAAAACTACGCAACCGATTTTCACGCTGTTTTTTTAATAGATAGAGTGATTCAAGAGTAAGGTTTATGAGTACAATACATGCATAAATGCGTGTGAAACCGCGGCGCGCGGTTAGTATAGTACGCGTCACGAATCTTTAGCGCTGAACGAAACCTGCGCAGAAGTCAAAAATAAGGTATCGAGGTAGCGGCGCGGCGCGCGGGGCGCGTGATCGTCGGGTGCGCGAGCGTTGGTTGGTTGTCCCAGTCGTGTTGTCTTTCTCGCACCAATGCGTCAATTACGAGCGCGATTCTACCGATGCGCAGCTATTCTCGTCAATCGCTAAACATAAATGACGCGTACTATACACAACGTGATTGTTCTTGGAAACTAGTCATTATATAGTAGTTAGAATGTTATCTGTAAGTCTTCAGAAGAATTTTCCTTTATAATGGCCGAAAGCAGAGCCAATAGGTCTAAAACAACGAGATTGTTCTTGAAAAAATTTATCTGTAAGTCTTCGGAACAATATTTCCTTTATAGTTTTTTGTTACTTTAACCGAAAACAATTGCTTGTGAGCTATTAGTAACAACGAAATTATTCTTGGAAACAAATCAATGTTTAATTTTAGTTCGGTAAAATTCTTGAATACTTCATTGTTTGTTAGTTTTAATCCCGATGATTATAGTCCCGAATTTTATCTCTATTGTATAAAGATAAATACTTATCGTCTTTGTATAGAAGGTCGGGGTTGTATACAACATTTCGGTATAAATTACGAGCTGTTTTTAGGGTCAGATACATAGTAGACAGTTGAGGCAACAGTAAAACACAACTAGTCTTTCAATTAAATAGCGTAGTGTGACTCAGTGGTGCATAATGTCGAATTATGCTGACGCTAATTGGTACGTGAATTATTTTTAGTTTTGAGAGTGCTCTATTCTGCGAAGCGTTGATGTAGTTAAAACAAATGAAATGAAATGTTTTATTTTCTATGTAAATTTGAAACAAATACCTTCAGAAAGTGTACATAGTGCCTACCACCGGTTCGGATACTAACCCGGTGAGAAAAACTGGCGTAAGAAACTCGCACGGGTCCCACACTTTTTATCAAAAAAGGGGGAAAAAATCATCTTTTAAAATAAAATTTACAATTCTGTAACTTAACATAAGTATAACAGTCAAACGTTAGCAGTATACCGCATTATGTGCTAGTGCTATAATTGGAAAACTAGGACAGACAGTCTGGGGGAAACTAATCATAGTCATATTTACTTATATGCTCAAAACTTTCATGTTGTCTTTAAATATCTGTACTTAACGTAAGTAGCCGTCTTACAAAACTAGTTTTTTTTTAATATTCGATGAAGTGGTGAGACGAGCCGGACGCACTCCTGATGGTAAGAGAAACGCCGGCCCGTAGCCAATGTAGTGCTACCTGGAAATTTGCTAGTTTATTCTATTGTATTCTTGGGAAACGGCAGTGTTGCCACAATTGCGCCAATGTCTCGTGGGTTGATAAAATAACCTTAAATTGAATTAGCTGTGCAAAAACTATAACTAGTTAATTAAATTGTTTCAGATTCAAAATGAAAGCTGTAGTGTTCGACGGTAAGAATCTATCGTTGAAATATGACGAGAACTATCCGATGCCCAAATTGGGGAGTGATACCGATGTTATTGTGAAGGTTGCATACTCAGGAGTTTGTGGTACTGATCTTCATATCATTCAGGTAATAGTTATTCAAAAACTTTATTAGATGACTAGCTGTGCCCGCGACTTCGCTCGCGTA
This sequence comes from Eurema hecabe, assembly GCA_026213755.1. Taxonomy (NCBI): domain Eukaryota; kingdom Metazoa; phylum Arthropoda; class Insecta; order Lepidoptera; family Pieridae; genus Terias; species Terias hecabe. The sequence continues at coordinate 1,543,847 of JADANM010006598.1, forward strand.
GAAAAGTGACTTTGAGCAGCAATTTTTAAAATGCCTAACCCGCGCCAGCAAACGTAAGTTTAACGTGATTCTTTAAATTTATCAACCGATTGACATGATTCAAACACTAAATGTTAAGTGAAGCTTACCACAATATATCATTGATAACCCCATCTAGATAGGATAAGCCGTTTCTGAGATTAGCGTGCACAAACAAACAGACAAACAGACAATAATTCAAAAAATCATTGTTTTGGGTTCTATTGCGTTAATAAAGATCTCCTATAATATTTTTTCGCATAATATATCTTCCATGTACAGACAGCGACTCGTTACGTTTTTATTATATGTATATAGATAATATTATTAAGTGGAAGAGTTTTCTAATCGTCGGAACTACTGATTCGATGTGAAAATATACCTCTAACGAATAGACTGATAGTCCCTTAATTGTAAACGGTCTGCTGCAAGTGAAGCCAAAACTGTTTATACGCAATTGTAAAAAACTCAACGATACGCACACATGCATACTGGTAATGTTGCTGCTATAATAAATTTACCTCATAAATGAGGAAAAATTGCAATCTTCGAAAAGCATACGAATTTTATGCGATGCACTGCAGTAGCGTTTTTTTATATATCTAAGTATTTTTTGCTTTATATTTTGTATATAAAGCATTTTTGAGTATATAACTAGACAAAAATAGCTTGGTTGAAATGCGGTTCTAGGTATAATTATTCTATGTACAAAAGTATAAACTTGTTTTTAGGGAGAGTTCCCAGCTTCGAAGGAGCGTCCATTGCCTCTTGGACACGAGTTCAGCGGTGTTATTCACGAGGCTGGCAAGAAATCTGTATTCAAAGTTGGACAGAAAGTCGTCGTCGATCCTAATTGGTAAGAAAAATAAAAAGCTGTAATTTTCAATGCAATACGACTAAGGGTGCTTCAAGAAGAGAGCGTACATCTTTTTAAAAAGGTAGGCCTCCCTCCAGAGCTGTCAAGCTCTGCGAGTGTTGATGGGCGGCGATGACCCCTTCCCATCTATCATGGGGAGTGCTCAGAAGAGTTATTCAGTTTGATACCTGCCGCTGATTTCCACCACCACACTGCACGCCACAGGTTACAATACCACCCTCACCACCTTGACACTTGGCAGTTAAGCACTGTACATTTTTGCACGAATCAACTACTAGGAATCAGACACATACGACTACGGGACCTTCAAAGAAGAAATATAGCGTATCTTTCTGCTCATTTGATCCCTCATCCTTATCGAAAATTAAGACCGAATGATGTTATGACGACACTTTTATCGATAGTGTTTTCCGTCTCTCTCTCTCTCATTGAAAGCACACCCGTTTTTGCTTCGACTTTCTTTTTTATTTGCTCACTTACTTTGAAAGCCTGGTTTTGGTTGCTTGAAAAATATCTCTTCCTTGCGATAAGGGCGCAAATTGGCTGAATTATGTTATTTTTTTTTGTTTAGTCCTTTTCTTTACATTTTTTTTTGTCAATAAAGTATTTTTCTTTCCAGTGCCTGCAACCTCTGCACGTTCTGTCGCAACGGCAGCTACCAGTACTGTCTGACAGCTGGTATAAACAGTACCATTGGTATTTGGAAAGATGGCGGATGGGCGCAGTACGTCAAATGTCCTCAAGAACAAGTATATGCGTTACCTGACAATATTACTACGGAGCAAGGTTTTTTTTTTAAATTTTTTATTGCTTGTTACTGGCAACCCAATCTCGCACAGATAAAATTAATGCTGTGATATCAGCTATGTATACAGCAAATATATATAAGTTTTGTTTTAATATTTTATTATATTGTGCATGCAGAAGTTTGAGAATTTATTAATTTCCAAAAAGGTAACCTCTATAGATTCAGACATTTTTAAAATCTTCTTTTACCAATAGAAAATTTGTGTCTATAAAAATATAAAATTGAAATGCAATCAGATTTAAGGCGGTAAAATACGCGGGTGATAGATTTACTATAGGAAGAGACTAGATAAGCTACTTATAAGAAAGCTTTAAGCATTGTATGGAAGTTATTCAAAAGAGAAATACTTTAAGATCGGCAAATAAAAGAATATCATTAATAATTATAAGGAGGTAGAAGTAATAAAGTCGAATTAGCCAAATATAACTTTATTCATCAAAGTCACAGTCATTAGGTAGGTATACTTTCTTTCTTTCTTTCTTATATATTATGGCATTAGCGTCTAGCTTTTTGCCAATGTCAATGTAATAAGGCACCGTGGTCAAGATAAAAGTCGATATGAGTCAAGTAAAATCGTCATCAAGTCGTCTTTAGTAGAGTCAGTCAGTCGTTTCGTTCTGCCCTTCGTAAAGTGATAGTGAACTTTACGAAGAACCTCGACGAATCTTGGAGCAATCGGAACGGCGCTACTAAGCGCTCTCAAATAAATTCTTCATTTCCTGGTCACTTCTTAGCTAATTTACTGCATGAATCTCTATCACAATCAAACATTAAATCACTTTATGCACCAAAAAACGAATATTCAATCGAGATTACAAATAGACGCCGCAAGATTCCCGCCAAAACTCTAGGTATACTTTTATATTAAATCTAGTTGCCATAGCAAAGTCATTTGAATTCCAAACCGAATGTGTCACAAATTGTTACCATATAAAATTATCATTATTTCGTAATTATTCGACATAGCTTAAATACAATATTATACGTTTCCGCAGCATGGTAAGGAACCACAAATGAACTCTATTAAATAGATTATATTAATACTATTCTCACACGGGCAAAACAAATCTTTTCTTTAACACGTAAATTGTTCTTTCGTTTTTAGTGATAGGAGTTAAATGCCAATAGATGTTTTGACAATAAATACCTAATAATTTACTTATTATTTTCAGCCGGCCTCTGTGAGCCGTATTCGTGTGTAGCTCACGGGTTCGACCGAGCCGCCCCGATTACGATTGGCGCCAAAATACTCGTAGTCGGAGCTGGGATTATTGGTGAGTTCTTAATAAATAATAAATGACATTAATTAGTAGCTACACAGTTGGTCTACAGCCTGGGGAAGGATATAGGCTACTTTTTAACTGGAAAAAAGGTAATAAGGGGGGGGTCAAAGTTTGTATGAAAGTCCACAAGCGTCGTGAGCAACAGCTAGTATGTATAATAAATTAATAAAATTTGTTTCCAGGTAACCTCTGGTTGACAACCCTACACCTGCAAGGGCACAGGGATGTCACCGTTTCAGAAATGAACAAAACTAGGTTGGATATCGTTAAAAAGCTAGGTGAGTTGAACAATTTTCACCATTATTTGATATAATTATACATTAAATTTTATAAACACTTTTAGATTTTTAGAAACATACTTTGTTGAAACGTTCTTTTACTACGCAAGAAATGAATGCATTAAAAGGATCAAGTAAAACAATAAATTTTTGTTTGGTTAAATCGATATTGTATAGATTTTTTTAGCACTTACTTGGTACCGACTTCTTAATTATAAAATAACTATTAAATCATTTCTATATACACTAAATGAAAATGCGTATTACTTTGTGGGAAGCAAAAATATTTTTTGCTTTTTAGTTTGAAGTCGGTTTATTTTTTGTTTAAAATTATTTTATAACCTATATTTTTAGTATTGTTCTCAAATAAGTGACCTATTATGTCTTTTTTGTGAATAAAATTTATTTAAACCGGAAACGTTTGAATTTAAACTTTCAATTAAAATCCAGTAATATGTTAAGAACTATTTTATTTTCTTTTCATGAATTTCGCGTTTCTTTATCTAATTACCTATCTGCTTACCAAATTTTAACTCTCTAGGTCATTTAGAAGTGGGTTAGAGTTTTGATCTATAGGTCAGTCAGTCAGTCAGTCAGTCAATGATAAAAATGACGGTTTTTTGGACATTAATATCTAAATAACCGTTTGAGATAAGCTTATGAAATTTAGAACACATATGTATCTCGCAAGTGTCAATATATGAGCCAAATTTAATATGTGTGATATAGTTTCTAAACATCGACGACCGCTTGGCGCAGTGGTAGCACAAACTGCTTTCTGCGCGAAGGGTCGTGGGTTCGATTCCCACACCGGTAAAATATATTTGTAATTTACATTTGTATTTTTCTGAGGTCTGGGTGTTGCTATGTATTGTATGTAGGTATGTATTTACAAAAGAAAAGTATGTATATGTAATTTATTCCGTTATCTAGTTGCCATAACACAAGCTTCGGCTTAGCTTGGAACTAGATGGCGCTGTGTATAAATATCCTGAAAATATTTATTTATTTATAAACTCAGTTAAAACATAAACACACACATACGTTCACACGCACACATACACACACACACTTACATACACACATATATACACTCACCCAAATTCTTATAATAGGGGGGCCTTGAGTACTAAAATACAGGCCCAGGCTTAGTTTATGCTCCAGGTCACCCACAGATTCCAAATTCTTTATCATTCTGTGTAAAGTACGCGTCACGAATCTTTAGCGCTGAACGAAACCTGCGCAGAAGTCAAAAATAAGGTATCGAGGCAACGGCACAGCGCGCGGGGCGCGTGATAGTCGGGTACGCGAGCGCTGATTGGTTGTCCCAGTCGTGTTGTCTTTCTCGCACCAATACGTCCATTACGAGAGCGATTCTACCGATGCGTAGCTACTCTCGTCCAGAGCTAAACATCAGTGACGGTTACTATACCTACTTGTAAATCTATACTAATATATAAAGCTGAAGAGTTTGTTTGTTTGTTTGTTTGTTTGTTTGAACGCGCTAATCTCAGGATCTACTGGTTCGAATTGAAAAATTCTTTTTTTACTGAATAGACCATCTATCGAGGAAGGCTTTAGGCTAAATAACATCACGCTGTGACTAATATCAGCGAAGATATAATAGAAAATATGGAAAACACGGGGAAAATTATTCATCTTTGAGGGCTTCCTTTGCCTGCGCTGCGAAAACGGTTCAAAATACAAAAATAATATGTATTAAGGAATTATTCCTCTTTAAATGATCTAAAAAAAGTCCGCGACAGTATATGTATATCTTCTAAGATTGACTCACTATACCATAATAATAGAAATAGATCCGACGGGGGCGAAGTTCCGAGCAACAGCTAGTATCTAATGTAATGTGTGGTGAAAATAAAATTTATTATTATTATTGTTTTTAATGTATGAGGGTGTCAAAAGTGGCTCGAAATAGTTCGTGTAATATTACACAGTGCGGCTCGTCAGTTCTGTTTCTAGAACTTGGCATGACACGTAATAAAATGACTAAAACTACGATAATCTTGACATATTTTTCTAAATTTATTT
>JADANM010006598.1:1591446-1637861 GCA_026213755.1 Eurema hecabe
TTTTTGAAATCGAATTATTCTTGTTATTTTTTTCAATATATTTTTTATTATTTAAGTATTTATATATTAAGTCGGTATTGAGCGTTACAGCAGTATTATTTTCATAGTGAAAATAAAAAAAAACTTTTTTTACATACTCTAAGTATTTTTGTATCTAGCAATCACTGCTAATTTCTTCGCGGCTCAGCAAATAGGTCTGTATAATCTGTGGTGAGAGTTATCCCGTCAAAGGACCCTCGTCTTGTCCGCGATCGCGACAATATGCCGCCAGCAGCTGACGCCGGCCCTTTCGCCTTGCTAGTGATGTGCCAAATATCGATAAAATGTTTTTTTTTTTTTTTATATTTTTGAAAGCCAATATATACAGTGTGTTAATTGTATAAAAGCTTGTAAGTTAAGCTTTTTAGATAAAGTCAATTAAAGGTATAATTAAAAATCAAAAAACATGTCAAAAGGTTATATAAAAATAGACTTCTTGAAACCTCTCATAATAGTATTTAAATTTGAAAACTCTAAGATTTCTTTTTATTTATTTAACCTTCTTACACAGAGAAAACTTCCAACCTAAACAGAAAAACTTTAATTAAGCTGTCTTATGACTTAAAAGTGATTTCTTCTAGAATACTCTAGATGAAATCCAAAAAAAGTAAAAAATATAGGTTTCGTTATGAAAATATATTATGTATGCATACATCTTAAGAACTGCTTAATACATTCTGCGGAATTTTAAATAGATAAATTGATTCAAGAAGAAGGTATAACACATGCATAATTGACGCGAGCGAAGCCATTTTATAGGCTATTTTGAAAATTCTCACAATAACTAATTACTTCTTTCTTATCGATATCGATAAAATATTATCGATAACCTCAGCACATCCCTAAACGATAACAAGGGTGACACCGACCAAGAATTAATTACTTTTTGACATATTCACTTTTATTACAATTTATACGGAATAAAGATGGCGGAACGAATCGCAATGGGGGATAAATTGCGAAGACATTAGCATAGATTATGGAACTATTTTGTTTTTTTTTTATTTTAATAATATCTGCATCACGCTAATGATATTTTTTTAGACTACATCTTAATGACTCTACCATTGCATTTAAACTCTGATAGGTCTCTTAATAATATCTTTAATTTCTTAAAGAAAAACGTGTCTATGTAGTACAATACAAAAATCCTCAATCGCGCTTACGACATTTTGGAGATAATATGATATACATGATGTTTAATTTTTAAGATAGGTATAACCTTAAAATATTAGGTGTAAATTGTCTATATTACTAATTTTAACCGCTTTAAAAAAAGGAGGAGGTTCCTCATTTCGACTTTAAATTATATGCGTTTTTAATTTATGATGAGGGGAACTGATTTAAATTTTGGATAGATGGAGGATCATTTCTGTAAAAAGCGATATGACTGGGTTTGAAGAAAAGTAGCAAAAGTCTTCTCAGATATAGCGCATTACAGTTCCGGAGTGGGGCTGATTACGTCACACTTTAGTAGATAACGTACATAGAAATGACGTCATACGACTTTTGAATCAACGTATCTTCTTAATATGTTTTTCTGACGTATATTAAATTATTTTTTAATCATTGTCCCAATAAGCCAATGGTTATTATTCTCCTTCATTCTCCACAAGAAATATTAAAAAAATAAATAAATATGAATCGTATTAGGTTCGTAAAAAATCCTTCAAAATTTTTATTAAGGAAACGGTTGATAATGAAACAATGAGCTTTAAGCCTTCTGCAACGTTAAAAAACATAAAAAAATAAACACACATTGAAATCGAAATTTGAATTTGGCAACATTTCTAATTCTATTTATTTTATCAATTGCTATTGAAAAACTAAACAAACATAACCTTTGCTAACACGTAACTGTCAATAAAAGGGTTAAACGAAGAACACAATTACAATAAATAAAAAAATTACACAAAAATAATATTCTAATCAAACAATTTGGTTATGCAAACACGAGTGACGGGAACATGGCCGTCAATCAGAGCGCGCCAACAAAAAGTTCCGAATTCAAAATAAATAAATGCAAATATTTGAAATTGGAACGCCGTGAATGTAAACGGTCTGCGTTTGAATATTCATACGGAATATGAATATTTCAAATTTTCCGTCCGACAATCAGATTCATGGGAAACGATAGTGTGGGTTTGTGTTGGCTAGCGGTGTGTTTACTGGTTGTATGTACTTATGACATTTTAAAAGTATATTAAAGTCAAAGTCGAAGTCAAAGTCAAAATCATAGACTAATAATCCATAATAATCGGTCCGCCGAAAATGAAGCCAAAACTGAATATAATATGTATGTAGGTGTTAACAGCACGTTCTTATACTCGATGACACGTACACAAGCCCACCGATAGTGTTGCCGCTATAAGAAATTTACCCTATAAAAGTGGAAAAATTAAATTTACGAAAAAATACTAAAATTTCCTGCGCTTTCAAAAAAACGAACGAACTATTAATTTTTATAATATTACTTAATACTTATAGAAATGAAAAAGTAAAAACAATAAACATTTAAATGTTACGTCGAAAGCCCGGGCTAATATAATCTGTGGGGAGATAATTGGGCGCGTTTATCGAATCACGCATAGGGGACAGATAACGAAGACCAAAGACAATGTCGTCTTCGCTCTATTGTCTGTGGCCTTTTTGATGCTACCAGAATTTTGTCAATGCTTTTAATTATTTGTTTCATACATTTTATATAATTATATAACATAATTGTATAGTACTGAAGAAAGTCTGAACTGTCAATATGTTTCTATAAATTTTTGGCGCGAAACATTAAATAACGAAAATTAGTTTGAAATTAAAGTAAATAGAAATAGGAATTTTTGAAAATTATGAATTTTATATTGACTGTTGTTTATATCCGACTGTGGGTCTAATAATATGTTTGAATGTTTTTTTATTGCGCCTAATCTATATTAAAAGCAAATAAATGAGGTCTCAAAAGAATTTCTAGTTTTGAAACTTTTTTTAAATAAGTCTTCCAAATATTCAAATTGATAACACTATACGGTTAAGATAGTCTTTGGAGAAACATATTGTACCTTACCATAAAAAGCATAACGAATTGAGGAACCACCACCTTTTTTTGAAGTCAGTTAAAAAGCCATTTTAAGAGTGTTATAGAAATATAATTCAAACAAATTTGTTATCTTTGCAATTTACGTAAGACAAACTCAAATTAAGAACCTCCTATTTTTAAAAGCCACTCAATAATAGATACTTCTTTCTTTCTTATATATTATGGCATTAGCGTTTAGCTTTTTGCCAATGTCAAGTAAAATCGTCATCAAGTCGTCTTTAGTAGAGTCAGTCAGTCGTTTCGTTCTGCCCTTCGTAAAGTGATAGTGAGCTTTACGAAGAACCTAGACGAATCTTGGAGCAATCGGAACGGCGCTACTAAGCGCTCTCAAATGAATTCTTCATATCTTGGACACTTATTAGCTAGTTTACTGCATGATACACTATCACAATCATACATTAAATCACTTTATGCACCAAAAAAGGAATATTCAATCGAGATTACATATAGACGCCGCACGATTCCCGCCAAAACTCCAAAAAGCCACTCAATAATAGATACTTAAAGATTTTCCAGTGCATCCATAAACAATTTCCCAACCAAAGACAGATAACCATAAATATAAAAATTCTAATGCCGAACGGAACACGGGTGAAAAAAAGAAAAAACGTTCTGACCAATCGCGTGCTCGCGTTCGTTTTATCCGATACAAATAGACCAATACGAATGCTCGCAAGACGCAATACGAGACTATTGTTATCTCCCTCTTACTTATACGAAACGTAAATGTCTTATCTTTGTCTTGAGCCGTTATCGAGTCAAATGTAGGACTAGCTTTGACAGCTTTAAATATGATTTTAAACGTTATTTTGAGGAAATCCATATTGTTTTTGGTTGCGTATCTTTTGTTTGATACTTTTTGGAGGATACTGGGTTATTTAAAACTATCATTGTAACATTTAGTAGAAAAATAAGATATGTATAAGACAATACCGTGGTTTTCTTCTATCAAAATTATTTTCATTATTGGTTTACTAGAACAGAACCTCTAAGGAACATCACGAACAATCTATATATATATAAATAAAACCTGTTATTCGTTGTCACGACATTACATGAAAATGGCTTGACCGATTTGGCTGATTTTTTGTTATTAATAGGAGGTTCTTATGTAAGAAAAGATTAGCATTTCACTCTTTTGATATTTTATGATTATAGGGCGATACGAAGTTCGCGGGGTCAGCTATACAATATTACAGATTAAAAATTCTTTAATTTGTCAAAAGCGTTCATACTAACTAATACCCCGGATTTACCTTCTTAATTTTCGTTATTATGGCAATACCAGGATAAAAGATCCTAGAATATGTTAATTCAGGGTCCAATCTAACTGTATGCCTAACTTTAGATAAATCTATTTAGGAGTTTTTAAGCGATAGAGTCACAATCATATACCTATCTATCTCACAAATTTCACATCGATACCTACTAATATGATAAAGCTATAGACTTTGTTCGAAAGCGCTAATCTCAGGAACAATTGGCCCGAATTAATAAAATTAAAATGTATGCAGTAAGTAAATAGTTAAAAGTATTTTTATTTAAAAATACATTTTAATAACAGTATCGCGGACGGAGTTGCGGGCAACAGCTAGTAGTAGATATAATACTCAGATAGACATTTCGATTTTTCGTTTGTTTGTTATATCTAAAATAAAAAAATGAAGACCCTTCTTCTTTTATACATATAATAAAAACGTAACGAGTTCCTGTCTGTACATGGAAGATATATGAGAAAAAATATTATAGGAGACCTTTATTAACGCAATAAAACCCAAAACAATGATTTTTGAATTTTTTCTGTTTATCTGTTTGTCTGTGCACGTCAATCTCAGAAACAGCTAGATGGGGTTTTCAATGATATATTGTGGTAAGCTTAACTTAACATTTAGTCTTTAATTCATGTCAATCGGTTAATAAAAAAAAAGTTATGGCAATTTAAAGAATCACGTTGAACTTGCTGAACGTTTGTTGGCGCGGGTTAGGCATTTTCAAAAATGCTGCCCAAAGTCACTTTTCTACGCGGGCGTAACTTTTTTATTTTTCACCCGATTCAATTAAAGACTACCTAAATGTTAAGTTAAGCTTACCACGATATATCACTGAAAACCCCATCTAGATAGGATAAGCCGTTTCTGAGATTAGCGTGCACAAGCAAAAAGACAAACAGACAGACAAAAATTCCAAAAATTGGTTTTGGGTTTTATTGCGTTAATAAAGGTCTCCTGTAATATTTCTTCTCATGTATCTTCCATGTACAGACAGGGACTCGTTACGTTTTTATTATATGTATATAGATTTACTGCATGATTCACTATCACAATCAAACATGAAATCACTATAAGCACCAAAAAACGAATGTTCAATAGATATTACAAATAGACGCCACAAGATTCTCCCTATTTATAATTTAAATTTAAATGAATCTAATGAACCTAATTAATTGACTCTAATAAACCTTAGAAATTTCAAGACTATCACAAATTAACTAAATGAATGAATGTATCGGAAAATAAAACTTTACATAGCTAGCAGTAACACTATGTTCACATTCTTTCTATGGCTCACGAATCCTGTTAAAAAAACCGCATTAATATCGGTTGCGTAGTTTTAAAGAGACATTCTAATTTCTAATATAGCTCTTACTTCAAAGAGTTGGTAAAAAATAACTACCTATTTAAAGGAACGCTTAATTAGTTCATCTTCATTAGATTATACCGGGGATCTGGAGTTCGGGAGGTCCCAGACATTCTACCGCCTGAACAGTGATGTACAAATGTCCGTGCTCCGGTCTGAAGGGCACTGCAGCCAGCGCGATTACTGGGCTAATGAGTCTTAACATCTGATGACTCAAAGTGGGGAGCGTCGGTATAGTGCACCCCTGCCCGGAGTTTCATAGCAAAGTTCCGGTTAGCACTGCATTGGTTATGGGCTGGCGTTTCTCTTACCATCAGGAGTGCGTAAAACAATACATTTCTCGGATAATGACGTCACTTTAAATTCGAAATACAGAGTTTGATAAGTAATAAATAACAATTCAAAACAGCTTCTAATTAGGTCTGCTTGAAAAGACATTTTAACCTTCAATTATATTCAATGTGCTTGCCTGGTGGAGATCTCTCTTTAGTGTAAAAGCCGCCTGTTACAAACAGTATAGTGATATATCCAAGTATAGAGCATTCTTCTTTTTTATAAATTAAAAAAAATAACTTTCAACTTTGAATATGACGTCATTCGAAATTCGCGTTCACCAAAAAAAAAACACAAAAATCAAAAACATTCCGTAACGATCCGTAAAAACCATGCAAGAAATAAATACCGAAAGTAGCGAAAATAATCCACTTCGGAGCTTAGGGGAGCGCGGGGTGTTACAAAAAATTGCTACCCTCGTAATAGGAGGGGTCTGTCATCCGCAGATGGGGTATGTTGCCGCCCCTTGAACAATTACTTTGCTCTATGCTAACTCAATATTTGCATTCCGAGATAGCTTAGATTAAGACCTTTTTGTTGGTTACCTCCGCGTTAAACGTTACGGCCGATTAAAAAGTTGAAACGTCAAAATGTTTTGACAGCGGATTGCCGGTAATGTCATTCGATTTTGACATTGTTGCTATATTGGGACTGCTATGATTTAATTATTTTATTTATTAGGCACTAATATGCAATGTGTTGTCTTAATAATAACGAATACGCGCAGCGCTAGGTTATTATGATTCATAAAAAGGGTATATAGATGTAAGCATCTATATACCCTTTTTATGAATCAAATGAATTTTATGAACAATCAAAACTGCATTATAGAATACTAGCGGACCCGTGCCCACATCGTTGCATAATGTTAACAATCCTTTTTTTATATAGCCTATGACACTCGGCAATAATGTGGCTTTCTATTGGTAAAATAATTTTTTAAATCGGTTCTATAGATCCCGAGATTACCCCTTACAATTTAACAAACACACAAACTTTACTTCTTTATAATATTAGCATAGACTAGCAGTGGCCCGCGGTTTTACCCGCGTAGTTCCCGTTCTTAGAACGACACCGGGATGCAAGTGTCCTATGTGTTAATCCAGGGCATCTATCTATATACCAAATTTCGACTAAATCGGTGGAGCTGTTTTTGCGTGAAAGAATAATAATCATACATCCATACATACATTCTAATTAAAGGATAAAATTGGAAGCATAAGAGGTACAATTAACAAGATAAAGTAAAAAAACTAAAACCCAACTACGACAAAAAACGACGCTGAAAAAGTATAAAAGTACCCCATGAATACAGGTAAAGTCACAAGCAAATGCTAGTAATATATATATATATTCGAAATGTACAAGTGAAGCGCTTTAAAATGATACCAAACACGGCATATCTAGCTTAACTTTATTTTTTTACTCTGTATATTTTGTCCGCTAGAGGGCGCCACATTGAATTTGGTGAAAATCTATATAGCCTATAACCAGCGGACAATTAAGACGCTTCTAATGATATGTCATTTGTCGAATTCTGATTAGTGGTTTAGAAGTTACGAGGGAACAGATGAACATACATACATACATACATACATACATACATAGCCTGTCAAAATCATAACCTTCCTTTGGCTTTGCCGTAGTCGGGTAAAAATAAAGACTAACCTGGCTATCCTTTAAGCCTAGTTTCTCGGCTAATTTCTTTCGGTCCGGCTTCGATATATATTTTTGGACTTGAAACCTTTTTTCTAAACCTTTCCTCTGAAGGTCGGAGAAAACTGCCCGTCGCATCATTCCACGCCGAGGCTTGCCTGAACAAAAAATAAATTTTTAATGTACGAGTATGTAAATTTGCTTATGGCACCTGTAACAACTCTCAGCTACTATGGGTGCCATCAACTCTCAATTATATATTTCTGTAAATATATTGTACGTGTAAATTTAATTAATTAAATAAAATGTATCAAAAAAGTAATATTTTACTAGAAAAAAATTACGGTAACTGGGGATATTGTGACTGAAAACTTAGTTGGGTAGCGTCGTGCAGCTTTTGGTTTTGTTAAACAAATATAGTTAGGTATATAACACTAGCCTGATATGGTCTAATCTAGCACGTCAAACTTCAGCCAAAACCGAGTTTTTGTAAGAAAGAAAGAAACATTTATTCCACACAAGACACTTAATAAATAAACTATAACACATATGAGAACAGAAGAAGAAATACTCTGCTCAGGAAAAGGCAAAACCACTCAGCATGTGTTAAAGCTGCGAAGAGCTCTAACGCATTCAGTGGCTCCTAAAAAGAGTTCCAACCTTTCTTAAGCATGCATATCTTCTTTTTCGAGTTCATAACATTAGTAGGATAAAGTAATTAGTACCTCTCGAACTGTGGGCCCAAGGAAATCCTCCAGGCAGAGGGAAAACCTGCGTATGAGCTTGAGAAGGTCGTACTGAAACAAAGTGACATAGATAACTATCATTAGGGTTGCCATATGGAGACTACTCCCGGGATTTGTCGTAATTCAGCATAGACAAATCTGAGGAGATTTTTCCGTTTTAAATTTTGGGCAGACGGCCTTAATATTAAGTGTTATTTAAGATTGAAGCCTGTTAATTTAGTTAATATTCTGTATAATTGAGTTAAAAGTGTTAGTTTTAATATTGATCGTGAACCATAAATATCCAAATTGAGGACTATAAAATCCGGAGTTTTTATTTTTGTCCTTATTACCAAATTTTAGTAATGGTTACCCTTACTGTAATACGACATCATAAACAATTTGGCACTTTTTTTGCAAATGAGGAAGTGACTGGCCGTTATGCCTCAATAGTTCTATATTGACACGTTGTATATGTATATGCTAAGTCTCAAACAAATATCTTAAGCGCGATTCAGAACTCGCCGCGTTAATTTAAGTTACCTTTGATGGCTTCAGTATCCATCATAATGAAAATTTAATTGAATGCTTAAAATACTTACATAGAGTATTTTATATATAACACTAGCCATTCCCTGCGGATTTACTCATGTAGTTCCCGTTCCCGGGGCAATACCGGGATGTAAGCTGTCCTATCTTTTAAGTTCGATCAAATTGTACACGGTGTGCAAATTTCAACAAACAAACAAACAACGTGACACGTAGTTTAGATATATTAACATAGGCAAACGATAAATAAAAACATACAATTGTAAATATAAACAAAAACTCGACTATTATATATTACAATTGTATGTTTTTATTTATGTTTATTAAAAAGAGCGACTATCAGAGTCTCTTGCCGGTTCTTCTCTGTAGAAACTGCCTTCCGGACCAGTGATAAATGTTTTGTAATACCATGACGATTCATAAGTGTTACTTTATGTAGCCTAATTGAATAAAAATACTTTGACTTTGACTTTGATGGTACCTACCAGCTAAATATGGATGGTGACAGTGCGCCAAGAGATGCAAGTGCTGGTGCTGTACTGGTATCGGTCTGCTCGCTATCGGCTTCGCGATCGGCCATGGGCTACCCAACATTGGCTGTCGGTAATCTGAAGACAAACAGACAAACATTAAAAGTTAGAACCTAACAACATAGTAGTTAATAACTTTTTGAGGCTTCGATTAAAATTATAAGCAACGATAGCAGTTATAGTTGGATGTATATAAATTTTAAAGAAAAGGTAGCCGTATTAGGTTGAATTGTGTCAGCTCCTCCAGTGTGGTACCACACTCCGCCCCCCTTTTTCCTTTTCCCTTTACTTCCTTTCATCGTGACCCTGGCGGGCAACACCTGGACGAGACTGGCGGCGGACAGAGACAAGTGGCGTGCGATGGAGGAGGCCTATGTCCAATTATGGGCATCCAGTACACAATAACATATACATATATACATGTTTAAAAAAAAAATGTAACTAGATATTTATTGTATAAGTTTTAAACAAAATTTTTGTGGAACTGGAAATAAAGGGCTATATTATTACTATTATTATTATTTACTTCCTTTTACCACAAATCCTTTTTCGCTATTTTAAAAGTCGAACACTTAGAATGCCCACAAAACATAGAAACAATTTTCTCCAGCATTGCAACATTTTGTACCTACTCGATGAATGGGCTATGGACTATCCTATACAGAAACGTTTTAATTCCAATGAGATTTATTCAAAGAAAAAAAGGAACTCTTCATACAAATCAATATTATATTGACACACAATGACAAATGATGTTTAGCTAGAAGCACACATAAAGGTAGATTTAGACTAAAAGAACATAGAGCTAGAGCTAGAACTAGAGCATTCTTTCGTTAATATCTAGTGTAAACAAAAGCTTGACGTATCTATTTACATCAAACGAACAACGAACTAGAAGTAGAACTAGAATGTTCTTTCTTAATCATTTGGTGTAAACAAGAGATGAGACCGCTCAGTGGAGCGAGCGCGTCCGAACACGCTAGAATTTTCTAAGCAACTGTTTACGCGCTCTTGCGCCGTTTACATCGAGCGAGCGAGCATTCTTAAAATATTCTATAGAATCTTTGCGAACGCACTAAGAACAACGAAAGAATGCTCTACGCCTGTTTACACTAGAAGAATTGGAGGTAGTGGGGATAGAATGAGCATTCGCTCGTTTGGTGTAAATTCACCCTAAGAGTATTTTTAAATAGTAAATGCCACAGTTTCGTCCATGATCGCCACGTATTTTGTAATTTAAATCTCTTAACTATAATTTTAAAAAATGAATCGTAAAATGTGCTGGTTTTTTGTCAATTATTTTAATTTATGTTCCTTAAAGTCCAAAAAAAAATATATTTCACAATTTGCCGTTACATAATGAATTTTTATCTAAAATAGAGTAGTTTTATTTGAAATATATTTTCCGAACATTTCAAATAATGCTGGATCTGCAGACCTATACTAAGTCTAAGAGTAAAATTGTAGAAATTCACAATAATTTTAATTTTATAAACACATAAGAAAATTAAGACAAAGAACTTAATTTTAATTTTACATTTATCGAATTATTGCCGGGACAATTTTAACAGAACAAAGTTTGTAAGGGTCGCTAGTAGTCTATATAATATACACAAATATCATACACAAAATAATCTTCTAAAATCCGTCCCATAGTATCTGAGTAAACGGTATAATATCCCCAAGACCAATTACTTGAAGATATTTTTTGGATTATTCAATTAGGACGCCCATTTGAATAAACCCCAATCTCATAATCATTGTAAATAGATTTGAATCGTTGGAGCTTGGTACAAGGCACACGCTTCGTAGAGCGGCAGACGTTTTTAAATATTTTTAAGGTTTGACAGTCGAATAGAGTAAAAACTTAAAAGTTTCCACCTTCTTGGAGAAAGACGTTATTATCTTTTTTTATTTATTATCTCGAAGGCCATCATCAACAAAAACGCTATTAAAAATAATTTAATTACAAGAAAAAAACACTAAAGACGTTAGTAATGTTTTGGTTAATGCATTATAATTGTTACTTAAAGCATTAAATTTAAAAATATTCCTTATTTGACAGCCGAATGTGTACACGTATATTTATTATCTTTTATTATCGTTTATGTCGTTTTACTGGGTTTTTATATGAACCTTTTTAAAATGTCCTACATTTACTATATAAATAGTGTAAGCGAAACGTTTAATTAAATATTTTCTTTGTTTTTTTTTCTTTATATTCTTGAAGGAAGACTACCGCATCGAAGGGATGACATTAAACATTTGACAGCTAGGAAACTTTTAAAGTTAACTTTTTAAAATAACGAATTCCCATACAATTTTCGTTCCCAATTTCCACCTATTTAAACATTTTTTTCGCATTAAATAGTAATATATGTTAATCACGTTATCTGAATCTGTCTAGTCCTTTTGGAGCCAATTCTTACAAACAATTAATACTTTCCACTATTTAAATTAATATCTTTTCAAAAATAAACAATTTCAACTAATATAATTTATTCGTTAAATATATGTTACGCTTAAAACTAGTTAGTAGATAGAACGCGTTTTTCCTAGTTAGAACTTGTTTTTACTAACTTGTTAATACTAGAATTGACTAATGTCTATGTTCTAGGCAAAACGCGTTCTATCTACAAACTAGTTTTAACGGTAACATATACAACTAATCAGCAGCTTTCTGCATAAAAAGCATACACTATACTGTCGAATAAAAAACCTCCGATTTCAAAAGTCAGAATAAAAACCGGCAAAAAACGCAAGAACCGCTCGCTCCCTTCCCTTGCCCAAGCGCCCACGACTTCTTACCTCCCCTGTCAAAACCACGCCGCCCCTAATATATTGTGTTCCTTTGTAATGCCATTAATCAAAGCTCTTTGTTTTTGACTTCCTATTAATTTAAAGCTATGTGTGATCGCTCGCGAAGTGGCAATTTAATTTGGTTAACACTTTTCGATAGGGGCGGGTTGTTATTGGATTAAATATAGCTTAAGAATCGGGTAAGTTCTCGTTAAAGTTTTAAGGTTTAAAGATGTTGTTAAACAGTATGGTGAAACCAGATAAACTTATCATTTGAGAACTTAATAGTAATAATAATAAAAGCCTTTAATTTTCACGTTATTAAATTTTAATTAAAATTAAATTTTAAGTTAGTTATTTGTTTTGTGTTGCTTGAAAACTTATAATATTTGTTCTAACTAATAGTTCGTCATTCATTTACCTACTCAATGCATTCAAGCGAATGAATAAGTGAATGAATAAACGTTCAGAAAAAACATTTCCTCATAAATGAACTACGACAGTGATTTTTTGAATGTTTTTTAAGCTAAAGAAAGGTTTGTTTTCCCTATTTTTTGTATGACTTCTCGGTTTGTTATGTTCTGTCTGTAAAACAATAATAACATTGTTATTCCAGTAAATATTCGATAGCCGTGGCGATAGGGTATGAAAATAGCAAGCCAATATTAGAAATACGTGAACCCCCAACATAAGCATACGCAAGCAAGCTGAGCGTGTAACATTCCTATAACACCTAACAAATAGTCTGATGACCTTAACGACCTGAACCGATTTCCACCAAAAATAGCTAAGAACAATCTCGGCTGATATACCTTTCAAACAAAAAATTTTGCTTTGAAATTTAATTATCCGTTTTGGAGCTACGGTCCCTCAGACAGACACATACACAAACCGACACGTCAAACTTATAACACCCCGTCGTTAATGCGTCGAAGGTTAACAAAATAATGAATTTTAAATCTACACTTTTTACCTACCCTTCCTTTCTTTTGTATCATTAATGTTTTATATTATGGTTGCCTGGAAGAAATCATTTCAAGTGATAAGGCCGCCAATTACACATAAATTTAATGTATTTGTCTAGTTTTTAAGTTTCCTTGGTGTAATAAAGGGTAAAATAAAATAAAAATAAAATAAAAAACTCAGAAAATAAAATAACAAAAGACTACCGCGATGTAGCGTACGTAAAGTAATTAAATTACGTCACACTTTAGTAGAAAACGTAGGTACATAACAGTGACGCCATACGACACTTCTAATTAATGTATCTCGATAAGTTTTTCAATAAGAAAATAACAATAAAAATGCGTATCTTTCTTACGTATTTTTCCTTAATCTATCCGACGGACTTTAGTTTATTTTCATTCGCTATTCCAACATTCCTAGAAGTCATTGAAAAAAAAATCAAACGTTTAAATTTAGCCACAGATAATCACTAACCACTTTATCTATTTAAAAAGTAGTTTTTAAAGATTTAATCATACATAGGGGTATAGAGACATAGAAAGCGACATTGTTTTTTGAAGTATTATCCGGTTCTCATAAAATAAGTCCCAAATCGGAATTTCTTAATAATTAAAACAACACGGAGGGTTTGAAAACTTGTACGGTTCGACGCCCACCGGCTTACAGGGGCGTGTTACAGACTTAACTTATTTTTACTTCACTGCTCTTATTTTGATTTTCTTATTGCTAACACCTACGTAATTATACTAGCTGTTGCTCGCGATTTCGTCCCCGTCGGATCTAGTTCTATTATTAGTCGGCGGAGTCTCTAACTAAATTTAATATAGTATTTACTAACGGTACAAGTATATTGAATTTAAGGTTTTTTAAATTTAAAAATTACGCTTAGTTAGTACTTAGTACGTCTATTGACAAGTCAATTGTTTCTCATAATTAATTAACAAGAAAAAAAGATTTTTAATAACGGTATATAATAATATAAGTTAAGTAGACACGTTCAATTAAACACAGATAACCCCGAACATAATATCGCACAGATTATGCTTACAATTCTAATTTTGACAGGATAATAGATTAACAAGAGAAACTCAAAACATGCCAATATTATAAAGGCGATATTTCTATACCATTCTATTAACTTATTAAAAACAACTTCACAATTTTTTTCTGAAAACCTTCAAAAACCTAATTAAAAATGATCGTTCTATTAAAATTTACAAACCAAGAAAAAATCTTTCAAACAAGACGATTAAAAAAACCGCGAAGAAATCGCACAGACTATACAATAGTCATTTTAACAGATTAAAAAGAGCAAAGAACACTTGAGAAAACAGGGCTTATTTCGCGACAAAAGAATCAATAAAATATTAAATACGCCAACAATGGTTTAATAGTTAATCCCGAACAGATAAACATAGTTTTTTATTAACAATAGGGTGGTATTTTTTACATTTTTCGACCCCAATTTAAGCGTAGTTCTCATTGTTAGAATGTATTTTATTGCGTGTTATGATAGCTGTGAGGATTAGCCTTTATAGTTCATGTGTAACTGGGTTTTATACAAAAAACCGGCTAAGGGCGAGTCGGAATTACGTTCGAAGGATTCTTTACAAATTATTTAACTTATTTTTATATGTAATTGTTTTTTAAGTTACCTTCATAATGTATAATATTATGTGATTATTCTAAAGATTTTTCTTAGTAAGGTTAAAGTCAAATATATATTTTTAAACTAGGCTACATATAGTAACACTTTTGAATCAAGTTAGTCACTAAGAATTTTTTTTTAAAGCGGCAAGAGAAATACATCATTGGTATAACTTTAATGATTAAATTTGACATTGCATACTTATTGACATAACTTTTTATAATGTATACTTGTAATAATGTAATTTAATATTAAATAATAATGTTGTATCCAGAATTATGATTGTGTGGAGCTTGTTGCTTACCAATGTATTGTTTGTTTTAGCAATAAATGATAATTATTATTATTATAAATTTCAACTGGAAAATAATTTGATTTATGAGATACAGTCAAACAGATAGCAGTTGAACCAATAAAGATATATTTATACCTTCAAAAATCCTTCCTCTTGAATCACTCTATCTATAAAAATCGCATGAAAATCGGTTGCATAGTTTAAAAGATTAAAGAATATAGTATGTACTAGCTGTTGCCCGCGACTCCGTCCGCGTGGACTTTCATAAAAACTTTGACCCCCCTTCCCTCCCTTATAATCCTTTTTTGCTAGATTTTTTCATACATTTCCCGTTCCCGTGGGAATTTTGCAATATCCTGTTGCAAATAACCTTTAAGTTTACTAAGGTACCAACATGCCAAATTTTAAGCGTCTAACGAAAGCGATTCAGATTTTTTTATTCAAATGTTTTTTCCCACTAACTCCCGTTCCCGCGGGAATTTCGGGAATTCCTGTCTTAGCGGATACCTCCGTCATAACATCTACATGCACTGCAAATTTCAGCCCGATCCGTCCAGTGGTTTGGGCTGTGCGTTGATAGATCACTATGTCAGTCACCTTTGAATAATATAGATATAGATATAGACATAGATGAAAGCGACTTTGTTAATACTATGTAATGAAAAAGATGAAAGCAAAAAACAAACAGCAATAAAATATTATAGTTTAAAGATGTTTTTTAACTCTTATTTTTTTATGAACACTTTGTTACAGTAACAGGCGACCTTATCACTTAAGAGTGAACTCTTCGAGGCAACCCATAGTAAAGAGGGTAAAAAGATAAGAATATAGGTAAATCAATATATTTGTATGTTTCTCTAAATGTATTTAATTCAATGATATCCTATTACTATTATAAAGGCGAAAGTTTGTAAGTATGGATGTATGGATGTATGGATGTTTGTTACTCTTTCACGTAAAAACTACTGAATGGATTTGAATGAAACTTTACCACAATATAGCTTATACATCAGAATAACACATAGGCTACAATTTTTGAGGATTAGAAGGGAGGAAAGGGAGGGTCACAGTTTATATGAAAGTCCACGCGAACGGAGTCGCGGGCAATAGCTAGTCACTTATAATTGTATCGTTTAGTTAAACTAATGATATTATATTAAATAGATATGTTATAAGCGTAAAATATTAGGACGTCTTACCTTTAGGTGATTGGTTGTCGGTGCATTCAGGCGCAACTGACAAAACTATCTCATTTTTTCTTGTCGGTTTTATACATACACATATCTATTACTAGCTATTGTACTGAACCCTAAAAATAATTGCCAGTTATTTTTTAATATCTGGGCGTGAACAGGCTATTGCTAACGGATTATGGTCGAAGAAATATTATTTTTCGTGTCGGATTTACTTTTTTATAAAAATGACATGTGATAATTTATAAACAAATATGATAAAAAAGTATCATTATATTAATACTGAAATTCATTTCTAATATCTATTCCTTAATATATAAAGCTGAAGAGTTTGTTTGAACGCGCTAATCTCAGGAACTACTGGTGAGAATTAAAAAATTCTTTTTTTATTGAATAGACAATTTATCGAGGAAGGCTTTAGGCTACAAACATCACGCTGCGACAAATAGGAGCGAAGAAATAATGGAAAAACAAATTAACGGGGACTAAGTCGCGAGCAACAGCTAGTTACAAAATAATAATGTAACCTTTTAGGAAAACAACAATTACGAAAATAAATTAAACGCACACAAGCGTTTATTTTAAAACAAAGTAACAATTAAAAGGGGATAACGGGGGAAAATAATTTTCAATAAACCGAGAGTCCCCTCAGGAATCAATTATTTTCACACTTGGCGCGCAAAAATGGCCGCGCGCCGACACAGAATGACTTTACGCGACAGTTAATTAAATGTCGTTATTGTAACATTTATTGCGTCGTATAAATTACTGTTTCGATTTCGAGATAGTTCACGTTTTTTGTGTTTTTTTTTTTCTAGCGGAACGAACTGCGAAAATAAGAAATATGTTTTTTTTTTGTTAAATGTCAGTGCTGTGTTACCACAATTTTGCCAATGTCTAGTTGTGTAGATAAAATAAGTTTAAGGGTCGATGTTTGCTTGTAGCAATCAGCAACACGTGCTACCATTACCACAGAAAACATCGCTAGTATAAGTAGCGTCACGAATCTTTAGCGCTGAACGAAACCTGCGCAGAAGTCAAAAATAAGGTATCGAGGGGACGGCGCGTGATCGTCGAGTGCGCGAGCGTTGATTGGTTCCTCATAGTGCTGTCTTTGAGCACCAATACGTCAATTACGAGCGCGATTCTACCGATGCGCAGCTATTCTCGTCAAGCGCTAAACATCCGTGACGCGACCTATTCCTATACTATAAACCTTAAATTTCATTCAAAGCCATCTAGGATTTGGTTGCAACATATAAATAACTAGCTGGCCCGTGCGCACTTCGTTGGGCATAATGTTAATTATCCTTTTCGGTTTTTTATATAGCCTATGACGCTCAGCAATAATGCGGCTCTTTTAAAATCTGTTCAGTAGATCCCGAGATTACCTCTTACAATTTTACAAACACACAAACTTTACTTCTTTATAATATTAGTATAGTATAGACTTGGATGTTAATAATAATAATAATAATAAATTTATTTGTCATGAAATCATTTAAACATTTACAATTTAAGTGATCACCCGACTACTGAACTAGAATAAAATACTGTGTCTCAGCAGTCGGGTCCTTCCCAATGTGGTTAATCTATCTATACTAATATATTAAAAGCTGAAGAGTTTGTTTGAACGCGCTATGCTCAGGAACTACTGATTCAAATTGAAAAATTTTTTTTTATTTAATAGACAATTTATCGAGTAAGGCTTTAGGCTACATAACATCAAGCTGCGACCAATAGGACCGAAGAAATAATGGTAAAACAAATCAACGGGGACGAAGTCGAACAACAACTAGTTTAAAATAAGCTTAAATGAAATTAAAGGTAAAATACCACAGAGAACCAAAATAAAATAAAAAATTAAGAGAGAAGAGTGAGTGTGTTTTTATGTGTGTGTGTGTGTATGTTTGAGTAAAACTATATATTAACTTGGATCTCTGCAGAAGAGATACAGCATTTTAAAACAGGCTTTATAATTTATATTATTTAAATAATATTTAAAATTCTTTAGGAGTAGAAAATAGGAATCAGATAGGCTTCGCCTATTAACTTCAACCATAACCTTACAATAGCTTATATACGACCACAAAAAAATATCACTAGCGCGATTCAGCGCACCGCAATGAACGTAGTCACCGCTTAATTTGCGTATTATTCACATACAAACAAACACGTGTAGTTAACACGCCAGACAATAATGTCACTTGTTGTCGACACGCTACACCGCATTGCCTATTTAATATTTGTTGTTTAACTGAATTATTGTAATACAGTAATACCCCGTTTAATAGACGTAGGTTTCATTACCTACTTATTAAACAGATTAACTATTTAAATATAGCATTACTAGCAGCTGCCCGCGACTCCGTCCGCGTGGACTTTTATATAGACTTTGAACCCCCCCTTCTCCCCTTATAACCCTTTTTTCCAGTTAAAAAGTAGCCTATGTTTTATCTCAGGCTCTAGACCATCTGTGTACTAAATTTCGTTACAATCGGTTCAGCGGTTCGGCCGTGAAAGCGTAAAATTATAAAAATTTTCAACCCCTCGCGCAACCTTTTGGGGGTTGATTAAAAAAAAAGTCGCCTATGTCCTTTCCTACTCATCTTTGTACCAAACTTCGTTACAATCGGTTCAGTAGTTTTAGTGTGATGGAGAGACAGATAGACAGAGTTACTTTCGCATTTATAATAATAGTATGGATTTAATGATGATTTAATACCTATACTATTTAACTATAGTAAACTTCAACGGCAGTTCCAGGACTTAGGTGAAACATAATTTGAAAAATACCTACTTTTTACTTGTATCTAGGTATAGTTATCTTCTTCTTCTTCTTCTTCTAATCTAATATATAAACTGAAGAGTTTGTTTGTTTAAACGCGCTAATCTCAGAAACTACTGGTTCAAATTGAAAATTTCTTTTTTTATTGAATAGACAATTTATCGAGGAAGGCTTTAGGCTACATAACATCTCGCTGCGACTAATAGGAGAGAAGAAATATAGGAAAAACAAATCAATGGGGACGAAGTCGCGAGTAACACCTAGTAATAAATAAAACAATAAGGTCTTGAATTGATTACGACTATATTATGACCCCCTCCTGTCGCCCTAGAGCTTAAGAGTTAATCAATGGCCGATCTAGCCTTTAAAAACCTCTTAAGCTCTCAAACTTTATATATAACAAAGCCCAAACCCCAGTATAATACAATTAATGTAAATTATAAATTTTAATTTTAATTTAATTTTAATCATTAGCTTTAAAAATATCTTGAGAGGTGTTAAGTGAATCCTGGTGGAACGAAGTTCCTTCCGTTCAATTAGTAGAGGAATTGTAATTTTTATTTTTATTTTTAATAATTAACTTAAAAAAGCAAAAGCCGACTTAATGATAATATCTATTCAAAAAAAAAACGTTCAAATTGGTTCATAATCGCCGGAGGTATTGCGTATAAAAAAGTTCATCCCTAATTTTCCAACCTTGGGGGTTGTTTTTTTAACCTAACCTAACCTATACGATAGAAAAGATTTGTTCAAATCGGTACATAATTGGCGGAATTATCGCGTAACAAACATAGAAAAAAAACATACGGATCTTATTGAAAACCTCCCCCTTTTTTAAAGTCGGTTGAAAATAGAAAGATAACTATAACTGGTTTTATTTCTATGAGAAAGAAAGAAAAACGTCGTAACAAATTTCTCTCACCCGCACGCAAGGCGATGAGATATTACTATAAGACTGAAACAAAAGACACTAAGCTATTCTACAATCTATAGCCAGCAACTGGCAACCCATAATCTAACGCACACGGATTCCAAATTCGAAAATCGTTCGATAACCGCCACCGCAGCGCGTTTAAATTCAGAACGCGTCTGCGGTCGTGTTAACAGTTAAACGGTTACAGTCACTGTTTCAAATAAGGAACGTGAGATTCAGTCTATTAGTGTCCTCCGGTGCGGTTAGACGTGGCGTCTTTTAAATTTCCCTTCCAATTTAATATTTAAAAATTTAAATAATCAAATAATTTGATAAAAATATTGAAAAGATGTACGTTCTGAAGAAATCTAGGTCTAGAAGACATCACTATGTAATGATTAGGTTTTTAGAATTGTTTTTAAATTTACGAAAAATGTGTCCGATTTATTGATTTTTGTAAAATAATAAATTAAGAAAAAAGCTTTAATTTAGTTTTTTATTGGGCATTTATTGATATGTATTATTATCTACGTTTAAAAAATTGTTTCACTAGTTTCAAAATGTGTTAAGTAACCTACAATTGGCAATAACTTAGTTTATTATTGACTACCGTTAATAAGTAAATTGCAAGCTCAATACACATATAAAATAAAATCGCTCTCGTCTGTCTGTCCCTATGTATGCTTATATCTTTAAAATTACGCAACCGATATCCACGCGATTTCTTTTATCAGATAGAGTGATTCTAGAGGAAAATAAATGTATTTAATATACACAAAAAAGCGGGTAGTACAATATAAAACGCCTGAACCAATTCAATAATGACTAGTATTGTGTTTAATAAGCCTACTAGAGACCCGCCCCGGCTTTGCTCGCAAATATTATGCATGTATTATACATATAAACCTCTCTTAGGAATGACTCTATCAACTAAAAAAACCGCATCAAAATCTTTTGCGTAGTTTTAAAGATCTAAGCAAACATAGGGACAGACAGACGGATAGCGATTTTCTTTTATACTACGTGGATTTAGGCTGTTAAAACGATTTGTCTATGCTCGCTGAAATAAAAATAAAAATATACACTATGGCTGTAGCAATCATCGTAACCAATACGAGTATTGAAGCCTTAGAGCATAACAGTTGAACACTCGTCAAGCCATCATAAAAGGCACCTGCAGAAACAATCAAAGCTACCCTCTTTTATTTCACATAATCGAAAAGTTTCCTAAACGATTCACCAGTCGATCTTTTATGGCTACCGTAAAACGGAACGGCGGAATAACCGTTATTTCATAACCTATAAGGTTGGTATTAGTTTCGAAAATTCCAGATTCCAATTTCCAAGATGGCGCCGAATGACATGTTAATATGGACGACGGTTTGAAAGGCATAATAAGGTTGGGTTTCGATTTCGTTTTCTTTCGCGTTATGGTGATTTTAGGATGCGGTTTTTGTAACGTGCAGTCATTTAACTTTTTGAAATCTATATTAAAATTGAAAGCTAATGAACGCATAACATAAGCATTAACAGTATAGTCTTCTGTGCCTGAGATCGTGGGTTCCATTTCCATGATGGAAAAATATATTTCTAATTTGCTTTTTATGTATTAAATGTTAATATTGTAATTTTTTTGTTTGAAAAAAATAAATGAAGAAAGAAACTTTTATTTCAGAGCACATACAATAAGACATTAAACAAAAATTATACATTGTTAGTCCCATTGTAAGCATATCAGGGTCTAATGACGAACTTTCAAAAAATTATAGTGGCGACTAGAATGTTTTTCTTCGATTAATCAAGCTAGCTTAAATATGACTTGGAATATATAATTACTTACAAATCAAATATTTTATTAAATAATCCTACATAAGTAGGTTTACCTAGAAGTCTAAATTTCTAGAATTTTCGGCGTCTTCTTCATACTTTAACCAAATTTTCCATCTTTATTAAGCTTCAGAACAACGCGTCTAATACCCCTAATAGCCGGGCAATAAGAAAAATATATAATAATAGAGAAATATCCAACATCAATAATAAAGCGACTAGCGTCTACGAAAATGTTAAGAAAAGGACATATTAATTTCGTTCTACCCCCCAGAGTCACTCCGTCCCGCTCTATCGCGTTCTCAAATCGTATTTGTATCTCGCTCTAATCCCCCTCTTAAGTGTCCGTCCAGATGTTGCCATTTTATTGAAAAACTCCGCGCCATATTGCGATATGTCAGTGAATTAAGATGTAGACCGATGAAATAGCGTCTGCGATAATTGCAACATTTCAGAAATCATTATTGCGGCTAATATTATCACTATCCATACTAATATTATAAATGCGAAAGTAGCTGTGTCTGTCTGTCTGCCTATCTTTCCATCACGCTTAAACTACTGAGCCGATTGTAACGAAATTTGGTACACAGATGGTCTAGAGCCTGAGATAAAACATAGGCTACTTTTTAACTGGAAAAAAGGGTTGTAAGGGGAGAAGGAGGGGTCAACGTTTATGTGAAAGCACGCGGAATGATATATTTAAATAGTTTATCTGTTAGTATAGTATAAAGAAGAACTTTCTCTGACCTTATATCTATTTTTAATACATTTACCTAGTTTTCCAATAGCAGAGCATAGTGCGACATTACGATCAATAACTTAAAGAAAAAACATTTGGAAACTGTCTGTCAGTGCACATGTAATTGCACGCATCAAGCAAAAGCACTACTTAATAACTTTCGAGAGTGCTGGTTTGAGCGAAGAATTACTGTAATTGGAACATTCAACGTTAATCAATATGCCGCATAATGCGCTGTTATGTCCTTATAATAAGATAAATAGTGCATCAGTAAAAAAATAATTTTTAACAAAAAATAAACCGACTTCAAACTAAAAGCAATAAATAAATTCTTCCCACAAAGTAATACGCATTTTCATTTAGTATATAGAAATGATTTAATAGTTATTTCATTAATAATAATACATATAATAAAAACGTAACGAGTCGCTGTCTGTACATGGAAGATATATGAGAAAAAATATTAAAGGAGACCTTTATTAATGCAATAGAACCCAAAACAATTATTTTTGGAATTTTTGTATGTTTGTCTGTTTGTTTGTGCACGCTAATCTCAGAAACGGCTCATCCTATCAAGATTATTATTATTATTCAAGATGGGGTTTCCAATGAAATATTGTGGTAAGCTTCATAAATAAAAAAGTTATGGCAATTTAAAGAATCACGTTGAACTTGCTGAACGTTTGTTGGCGCGGGTTAGGCATTTTCAAAAATGCTGCCCAAAGTCACTTTTATACACGGGTGAAGTCGCGGGCACAGCCACTTATAAAATATATTCTTTAAAAAATCTTAATCTTAGTAATATTAATTGATGGGGAAAAAGTCGCGGACGACGGCTAGTTGTTATTATGTTATCTATTATACATGTTGCCTGGCAGAGACTGCTATGTAGCAATAAGCTCGCCTTTTGTGCATAACAATGTATTTCCTTTGTATCTGTATGCTGTTATCGTTCATGTTATGTGAACTTCTAAAATTTATTATTTAAAATAAAGTGTTTTAAATAAAAAATAAATAAAAAAATTATATTATACATATTGTATTCTACTTGTAAACCGTTTAAACACTTGTTAGGATGGTTTAAACACTTTATCTATTTAAAAAACCTCATGAGAGTCGGTTGCGTACTTTTAAAGATTAAAGCATAAATAGAGAAAAAGAAAAAAACTGATGATTTTTTTTTTACATGTATTTAAATATTATCATTTTGAAAATTCAATTATTATATGTAATGATAAGAAATTTTCTGTTGCTTTATAGATGATATCGTTTGCGTATAGTATGATAAATTTAATTAGTTTTTTTACTTGAGCACTTCCGAAATATGCGTTTTCTGTTAAATTAATTCGTAGATAATTTAACCAAACAACCCTTTTTTTTAACGGTAGGAAATCCAATTGCCAATACCGCCTCCTCCCCGGGGGGGAGGAGCTATGTCGGACTCGCCAGAAGGGCCCTACCGACTAAAACCCACCGGTGTTGCGTCGCGCACCCTTGCGGGGGCGGACTCGCTGAGGACGCACGAAGCAATCTTCCGCGAGCTAAACAAATAACCCTAGAGGCTAGACTATTAGAATAGTAGAAGAAAGAGATTCGGCCAGTGTCCCCAAAGAAAATCTCATCAGCTATGTCATTTCGTTTCGTTCGGAGATTACCCTAGTGTCTAGACTATTAGAATAGTAGAGCAAAGAGATTTCCAGGCCAGGCCAGTTTCCCCATAGAAAATCTCATGAGATACTCGTATATCATTTCATTTCGTTCGGTAAGTGGCAGTAACGGATTTTCCCTTTAACCCCCTTTGTCATAAGTATTTTTGACTTACATACTTATAAAAGTAGAAGACGCTTTATCGTCACCTGTGACTATCGTAATTTTCTTAAGTAAATATTTGTTAGTAGCTGCTGCCAGCGACTCCTTCCGCGTGGACTTTCATATAAACTTTGACCCGCCCTTCCACCCCTTTACACCCTTTTTTCCAGTTAAACAGTAGCCTATGTTCTTTCTCAGGCTCTAGACAATCTGTGTACGAAATTTCGTTCTAATCGGTTCAGTAGCTTTAGCGTGATGGAAAGACTGACACAGAGTTACTTTCGCATTTATAATTAATACTAGCTGTTGCTTCGCGCGACTTCGTCCCCGTCAGATCTATTTCTATTATTATGTTATAGTGAGACAATCTTAGAAGATAGACAAATGCTGTCGCGCAATTTTTTTTAGATCATTTAAAGAGGAATAATTCTTTCATACATATTATTTTTGTATCTTGAACCGTTTTCGCAGCGCACGCAAAGGAAGCCCTCAAAGATGAATAATTTTCCCCGTTTTTTCCATATTTTCCATTATATCTTCGCTCCTATTAGTCGCAGCGTGATGTTATAGTATAGCCTAAAGCCTTCCTCCATAAATGGTCAATTCAATAAAAAAATAATTTTTCCAATTCAAACCAGTAGATCCTGAGATTAGCGCGTTTATATATTAGTATAGTATATATAGATTAGTATGGATTTAAGACATTTAGGTTTATTTTAGTGCTTTTATTTCAAATGTCTTTACGCGTGTCTAAAATAAACTTTCTGTACAGACAGACGGACGACAAAGTAATTTTATAAAGGTTTTTGTTTTATATATATCTTTAAAAATTAACTAAGCGGATACGAACGCTTTTTTAATTACCTATTATATATTTGGACTTAAAATATATTGAATTAATTAAATTATGTTTTTATCAAGGTTTTAATTCGTGGATAATAATCGTTTTACTTTTACTGCAATTTTTTTATCTGTCAATCAGTATTTACACATACGTACATACACATGTATTAGATTCTTTTAATTTAATTCATCTATATATTTAGGCGAATATAAACAAGACAACTGACAACTGATCAATCAACACAAAGTCGCTATTCACTGTCTGTTTGTCTGTATGTATGCTTCAGATCAGATCTTTAAAACTACGCAACGGATTTTGATGCGATTTTTTTTAACAGATAGATTGATTTTTAAGGAAGGTTAATATGTATAAAACATGCATAATATATGCGAGCGAAGCCGGGGCTGGTCGCTAGTTTATAACAATACTATTAATTGTTATCTTATTAGGAACTTAAAAATGAATCGCCGAATCTTAGTATATGAATTGTTCTTCTTAACTCTTTTAGAAGTATGAGAATGTTTAAGGGCCAGCTAGTATTAAGATAAAACGCAGATAACTCACCGTTAACACTATTCTTCGCTGCATCTCTCTCATCGCCCAATATAGCACTAACACTAAACTTCAATAACGGCTTTTTCGGTTCATTGTAATCGTCACAATTTTTCACCATATCCTCTGTCTTCTCCCTGACATCCTCATCACCTGAATTATCATGATAATTGTTCAAATTAAACCTCTTTTCCAATTCCTCTAGACGACGAATACCCGACTTTTTACAGGCATACGGCGGACAGTCAAAACCACCGCAATGACATCTGCGATTCAAATTAGGTATATTTAACACCTCTTTATCACGATCTTCATGCCTATAATACTCCTGGTTGTAATAACCAGCCTCGTTCTTAATAAAACCTTCATCCTCATTGCTTTTAGAATCGTCATCGTCATTTTTTTCTAAAACCTCATTGCGACCTTCTTCGTCGTTGTCAGCCATTTTTGTATCCTCAATTTCCGGTGAGTTCTCTCTAGATCTTTCGAAGTTCGAACGCTGTAGAACGTAGCTCTCCAACTGCTGGTTCAGATACTGATTGTGGAAATTGACCGACTTCTGCTGGTGCAAAATGTTGTCCACCAAAAACGGGGAGGTCATGTTAAAGTTGCTCGCGTTCAAATTGCTGTAGCACAAATTTTGTATTGTCTTCAACATATTTTCTTTTATAAACGGATTTATTTTGAGTCCATGTTTCAAATTTTCCGTTGGGTACATTATATGGTCATAACATTCAAAGTTTACGCACTACACACTACAGTCATGTTTGTTTAACTGGACACGAGACTTCACAACCCGACAACAAACATACGTGTCGCTCGCTCGACGGTTGATCGTATACTAACTTAAAAGGGAGTGGTTGCCAAAGGGGCGGGCTATAGGGTGGCTTTTTAGCCCCGGTCTTGTGAATACGACCAATATAACATGGCCCTTCTGTCCCTTGCTTGTCCATGAATGTAGTGGTTTAAGAAAAGAAAACAAGTACAATAATAGGGATCATATAAAATGGTTCGCGAATTAAGAAGGCCATAATAAATATGCAGTTCTGATATTCGAATTGAAGCCTTATTTTTATAGGAAGAAGGTGTATTTAAGCGTTTGGTTGAAATTAAGATGGAGCATATTTAACGGTAGTTATTCATAAGTAGATGAATATCAAAAGGTTGTAACTTGTATGTACGTATTGGTCATGATTTTTTTATTGTAATCTTTGTAAGTTCGCAAATTATCGTTTAAGCTTATATTATGTTCGTGAATCGAAGTCATTGGCCCAGAAGCATTGCGATTTTATTAAATCTTTAATGTATTTTTTGATATTGAATAATTTTTAGTAGCAATTAACTTGGGTAGATGTGTTTCTATGAGGGTAGTTCGAAAATTAACGGAGTTTTGATTGATTGAATTTGAACTCCATTGAACACATCACTGCCATTCAAGAAAGAATTGAGATTAGTTTTAACTTTTATATTAAGTATCTGTAATCTGTAATAAAATATTAATTTTGTAATTTAGACGTAAAAATCTAATATCTACAACTGTCTGTTTAATTTATTTTTCGTTACGTTTTTTGAAGATTATCTTATTAAGAACTTAATATATTGATAGGTGATGATTTTTTTCAATGCAATTTCCATTCAAAGTTCTTTATGGTAAAATTATTAAAAAAATCATTTTAAGATTGGACGAGTTTTCTATTTGACTATTTATCATTATTACGTAACAGTCACAATTACGAAGAAAATTGTTAATGGGCAACCCCATACATTATAATTATTAAGACATCATATAGGTTCAAGGTCGATGCTTCAAGCCAGATTATTGTGACACCACTTCTTTTTCCCAACAAGCCAGTACACTCGACCATTTCCCAAAAAAAAACCTTCGAGAAAGCTCGCCAAACATCCGAGGCTCTGAAAAAACCGTTATAAAGAAAAGCGTTCCAATTTTGAAATTAGCCACACCCCCGTTTGTTATTGGCTGTTGGCCCCGCAGCGAAACGTCAAAACTGACGGGCGGCCCGCGCTCGAATCTGACAGCTAATGTCAACGTCATAGAACGCATTATCGCTATTGGCGCGAGCTCTATCGAAAAAAGAAAAGCAATTGTAGGATTGTATGAATTTTATTCGCCTGTGTTTGAAGGAGAGTAATGGCTCGTAGTCTGGAGAAAATGGTTTAAACGAATATGACTTGTTCATTGTTATTTATCGGATCGTAAAGAAATGAGTTTTTGTTACGGCTAGTAATGGAAGTCTTTATTTTGAATTATGTTTGCTTCTGGTATTACGTATTACGTAATAAAATTCGAATATTGATTCTATCTTTAATTTTAGTCTTAGTAGCTGTGGAATCTCTGCTTGAAGGATACAATTTGTGGACAGCTAGTTAAATAGAAACTTTTTTACCCCCCCACAACCAAAACATTGGCAAAATTGTGGCAACACAGCACTGCCATTTCACCAAGAATAAATTAGAATTTATAATATATATATATTTAATATAGCTTAAATTTTGTTTGTGAAAATAAATATAAATTTAGACAGAAATGTGGAATAAAAACTATTGTTCTCCCATTTTTATGTTTTACAAATATGTATATGTGTGTGTGTAGCCATGTATAAAAAGAATATGTACGAAAAAAGTTATAACTGAGATTTCCGCCCTTTATAATATGACTTATACGCAATTAGCAGCCTGCCCCAGCTTCGCTCGGATTTAATTAACTAAAGATTTTATAATCATAATCCTTTTTCATTTGATTACTTTTCAACAGCACCAACATAATAGTGATAAATCGTATTTTCTTTTTGCCCGACTACGGCAAAGCCAAAGGAGGGTTATGATTTTGACAGGCTATGTATGTATGTATGTATGTATGTATGTATGTTCATCTGTTCCCTCGTAACTTCTAAACCACTAATCAGAATTCGACAAATGACATATCATTAGAAGCGTCTTAATTGTCCGCTGGTTATAGGCTATATAGATTTTCACCAAATTAAATGTGGCGCCCTCTAGCGGACAAAATATACAGAGTAAAAAAATAAAGTTAAGCTAGATATGCCGTGTTTGGTATCATTTTAAAGCGCTTCACTTGTACATTCCGAATATATATATATATTACTAGCATTTGCTTGTGACTTTACCTGTATTCATGGGGTACTTTTATACTTTTTCAGCGTCGTTTTTTGTTGTAGTTGGGTTTTAGTTTTTTTACTTTATCTTGTACATATTTGACAATCATAGATCATTATTAATATTATACAGTATACTCCTTTTTTTAATATGAAGGCTCAAACGAGCAAGCGCGTCACCTGATGTAAGGTGTTCAGCGCCGCCCATGAGCACTCGCGATGTCACGAGTGTGTTGCCGGCTTTTTAAGGACAGGTACGCTTTTTTATTGAAGATTCCTAAGTCGTACCTATGTGTTCATGAACACTGCATGCGGAAGCTGATTCCACAGGATGGTCGTACAAAGTATTATAAATATGTAAAATACACAATCAACCGAAATATTAAAGATTAAAGATTATCTTTAATTTTAATACGTTCTTTAATCTGAGTGGAGACTTTACCCAAATTTGACGTTTGACAGCTACGTAACCAATTACATAACTTAAAAAAAACATTATGACAAATATCCATATTAATAATAAAGCCTTTTAAAATTAAAACTCAACTCTTATATGGTTATGATACATTTAATAAATTGTTAGTGTAGTGTTAGTATACATAGTTCATTACAATCTATTTATTAGTATTGTTAGTTCTTACTTCCGAGATAAGGATCCCTTAACGGGTAAAGACCTCCTCCATCTTCTTCCAGCGTTCTCTATTCGCCGCTGCAGTCCAGTTTCCATATAAATTTCCATACTAACTTTTATTTCTTATTTCCTTTTATTCATGCCTTTTTTAGGCAATAAAATATACTAAGACTATATCTTTTATCTTTTCGGATCTTTACTTGCTGCTGAATTCCCCATTAGGCTGCAATACCATCCGCGCCACCGTGACAGCTGGCAGTCAACCACAGTGCGATTTAAAAGGAACCTTTTGCCACGTACCACTTCTTTGTGGAATCAGCTCTCTCGTGCGTTATTTCCGATGAATTACGACTAAAGGTGCTTCAAGAAGAGAGCGTACATCTATATAAAAGGTCGGCCCCACTCCAGACCTGTCTAGCTCTGCGAGTGTTGATGGGCGGCGATGACCACTTTCCATCAGGTGGCTCGCCTGCTCGTTTGCCCCCTATGTTATAAAAAATGTGTTTCGTCTGTATATATAATTTCTGTACTTTTGGAGTATTATCAATTTAAACAATCAATACTTTTGTTTTATTTTAAAAGAGCAACTATCAGAGTCTCTCACCGGTTCTGTAGAAACTGCCTTTCGAACCGGTGGTAAATGTTTTGTAATACCATGACGATTCAAGTGTTACTATATGTAGCCTAGTTGAATAAATATACGTTTGACTTCAACTTTGACAACTAGGGGTTTATATATTTTTGGTTTCTCCGAAGTAGAAATTTATTATTCAAAAACAATTTTCTTGCAGATAACCTTATTTTTATCGAAACAAATTGGTCATTTAATCCCCTTTCAAACGTGAATTCACCCTTGTTGGAAATGAATTGACTAGCATTGTATTTAAAACAGGGTCGTTAAACTGATATGCGATTTTTTTTAAATAGAGACTGTATTTTGAAGAGTAACCTTTAGACGTTTTTGTCGGCCGATAATTCGTCGAGAAAGGGGGGATGAATGTATAGAAATCGGTTGTCTATACGGTCGGTATACTGAAGATTGTTTTATTACCTAAAGTCATTGGAAAATAAGGATGGAATGAATTTTCGCCGATTATGCCTCTGTCGCTCATTCCACGCTCTCGCTTGCACTTCAAGCCTTAAACAGAACGCTCCAGAGCGGTGTAACGACGCATGAGTCATGTTTTTCGTGCGTGTAGCCAACAAAAGATACAAGTATAAATTTACATAGAAACCTCGCCAAACTTTTTACTTTGAGGACGAGATGAGCTAATTTTTGATAACACACTTAATGTAACATTTAATTTTTACTTTAAATATACACCAGTACCATATTTATTTAATTAATAAGCCAGTGCGTGCCTATTCATGTTCTAATTTTACCAAAGAAAATTGTTTCAACTTTGATTTTAATAAATTTTTACTTAGATTCTTAATGACTTGAAGTACATTGATCTCGAGCGGTAAGCTTAAATATTTTGCTGTATATTTTTTCTTATTTTTATTACAGCTACAACACTACAAAACTATAAGTACACTTGACTGATCTTAAAAACAAAAAGGTTATATAATACCTACAGAATCATTGTCTGAATGCTCCCAAATTTTCGAAATTAACTCGTAAAAACTGTTTAATAAAGTGCATATTTAAAGTGATAAATTGAAAAGCGCAACAAACCCGCTATACATATCTATAGTTAATACTAGCTGTTGCCCGCGACTCCGACCGCGTGGACTTTCAATTCTTTGGCACCCCCTTCCCCCCTTAACCGTTTTTTCCAGTTAAATAGAAGGCTATGTTTTATCTCAGGCTCTAGACAATCTGTGTACCAAATTTCATTGCAATCGGTTCAGCTGTTTGGCCGTGAAAGCGTAAAACTATAAGTTTCAACCTTATGGGGGTTGATGTCTTTCCCCAGGCTTTAGACTATCTGTGTACCAAATTTCGTTCTAATCGGTTCCGTAGATTTTGTTTTGTGATGGAAAGACAGACAGACAGAGTTACTTTAACATTTTTAATATTAGCCTGGATTATAAAGCATCAGTATCGAAAGTAACTAATTTCTTAGTCGTGTTAGTTACTTCACTTATAACCCGATAACGGCTCAACTGATTTGGCTGAAAATTTGTGGGGATGTAGTTTAGAACCTGGAGAAGGACATAGGACTTTTTATCCAGTTTCCAGGGGAATATTTTTTTATGAAAGTAAACGCGGACGGAGTCGCGGGCAACAGCTAGTTATTATTATTTTTAAGCACAGACAATTCTGATCGTGTCAATGAAAACTAAAGCGATTTATTCAAAATCCGGTTTTATATCTTTTTTATTTAAAACCATAGCGTATAGCGTAGCGCATTTAAATAATTTGACACATGAAACGAGCGTGAAATTTTAAAACGGCGTCTAATTTTCATTAAAAGATCTATAAAAACATTCGACGAATTTAATCTGCGTGTCTAATTAAATTACGGGAGCGAAACAAATCTGACAAAAGATGGCGGCACGTGCGT
Organism: Eurema hecabe; assembly: GCA_026213755.1. NCBI lineage: Eukaryota > Metazoa > Arthropoda > Insecta > Lepidoptera > Pieridae > Terias > Terias hecabe. Next base: position 1,623,655 of record JADANM010006598.1, read on the forward strand.
TCCCGCGCAAATGTGAGTCAACTGTCAATTGCATTCGGCCATAAATAATTTTAGCCGTATTAATAAATTACGGATGATGCAATATTTTTCTAATAAGCTTTTGTTGTACGGAGACTAGATTATAATAGCTGCTGAAATAAATTTAAAAATAAGGCAAAACAATATTATAAATTGTGACTTAATGATGATCTTATGACTCAAAGTGGAGAGCGTCGGTGTAGTGCATCCCTATCACCACGGAGTTTGACTTTAGAAAAGTTACGGTTAGCACTGCATTGGTCATCAGGAGTGCGTCCAGCTTGTCTCCTCACTTCATTAATTAATAAAAAAATTGAACGTTGTCTATTAGATACCTACCTACTGAAATATTTAAAATTTTCAGTAAACTTTTTTTTTCTTTCTACACAATTTAAATTATTATGAAAATTAAATTGAAAATTCCAGTTATTTTACTACCATCCGAGTATCTTACAAAAAACAATAGTCACAATAAGACTTCCTTTTTTACTCAGTTAATTTATTTTTCCATACTAAAGAAATCTTAACTACTATCAAATCTAACTATAGACTCAATCAATCTAACTTATAGACTACACGTCTAATAAAATATCTAAGATGTGTTAAAAATGTAATAATTAATTTATAACTTATTTTGTCATTTTCAAAGTAGTGACATCTAACTACTAATAGCAACTGTTTATTATCTATAATAAAATGTTAAAACAGCGCCATCTACTACGCAATAGGGTTTATTTATCAGCGATAACGTTTGCTATGTAAGAATCAATTCATAAAGTTTTGCATTTTAAGTGTTATACTTTATTTTTATAAATTGTAATAAAGATTTCATACAAATTAATATTTACATACTAAAAGTATTATTTTAATATTCTAGAATACATAGACAGCCATAGACACATATTGATAGTCTGTGGAACAGTATCGTTATTTAAAAAAAGTAAGTCAACCAATAAGATTCAAACGTTCATCTCACCGGTCAAATTCTTTGCTGTGATTGGTTGTTCGATCAAACAGGTGCTATGCGTCATCCGCCATAACGATTGTGAATTTGTGAAAGTGAGCTTTGTTTGATAGTACGAAATAACGAAGATTTCGTGTGTTTTTAATTAAAAGTGAATTATATGTGCGTTTAAACATGAGTGATTGGTATAGAATGAAGACGGGTTTCAAACATAACTCTTCAGAGTTGTCAGTGGAAACATCTGGTGATATGTCAGACTCTATGTTTTCGGAGAATCTTAGCCCTATACCGGCGGCTTCAATAGTGCCAAGGAAGTTAGATTTTAGAGATTTTGACGACGAAGGATGTATTAAAGATGGTTCTCCAGCTCCTCCGTCCCTCAGTCCACCATATAAAAGAGTTCGAGCATTGAAGTAAGTTACATTTTTAACACAATTCACACTTTCGAAATACCACGTTAGGCTATTTGTAGATGCAGATTTATTCAAGGAATGCCCTAGATATAAAGTTAAATGTCTAATAGCTTCATTTCGTAAGCATTTATTCACTTTACATTCTTGTTTTTATTGACACAAAGTTTTTAAAGTTGACAGCAACATGTCTACTCATGCAAAGTGAAAGTGTTGAACTTTTCTAAATGTAAAAACTGTTTTTTACGTAATTGAGATGCTAAAAATTGTTGTATCTACACTTTTTCACAAATTTTATTATGATTTAATTGATTCTAATAACATTATATGTCCTTATATAAACTCAAGAATTTATTGAATTAAATAATAGTATTTTCATTATTTATAACTAGGATTACATTTACCTTACATTTTCTTTTCATTAAAACTGACTAAGTTACCTCATTCATATAAACAAGTAACTAAGTAATGTTCCGAGCATGTTACTAAGAATAAACAGAAATTATTAGCGCTTTATCATAATATAAATATATTTTTGGCTAATATGTAGCTCCTACTGTTTACTGTTAGCGTGTGAATGACGCCCAGGGATCATGTAAATCTTTTGCGTGTGCCGTATCGTGCCTGAGAGGATACAAATGTAAGTTATGTGAAAAAAATGCATAGGTTGAATCATCAAAAGTTTAATTTAGTAGAATAATTTAAAGTCCAGGATTGCTCCATGTTCACTCTATACATTTTATGATTTACAATTGATGTTGTGGGAAGTATCTTCTCTTAAAAAAAATAATAATAATTAATGACATTTTGTACAATTCGGAGAAGGTTCTATATTTTATTTTTTTAGTATGAAACCTTGAAAAGAAAACTATGATAGTTATATTAGTTTATAGTTAGTATATTAAAGGTTGGTTCCAAGAATAAATGTCTAGCTGAACCAATTTATAGATTATATTTATAATACTTATACTACTTAAATTTCCTTAAGATCTGTCTACAAATTATATTTTGCCTTAACCACTACATCAAAGAAGCAATTCTTTGACCATTTTCCATTTTTTGAAACACTGAAATTTGAGGTATTTCCAAAAAAAAAAATAAATTATGATATCACAAATACAGTAAAATTAATTTTCTTAATTTCTTAGAAGCACTCTTACACCAGCTATTATACTGTAAAACAAATACAAATGAAAATTACATACTCTAAACAATCTTAATTTCTTGAGTTGGTTACATAGGTATTATTATTATTGAGTATATTTATATCAGAAAACAATAGAAATTACATTAATTAAAACTTATATTAAGTAAAGTAAGTTTAATCAATTTAATAATGAATTGAATATTTTAACTAGCATTATTAAAGTAAAAACATAATTCACTTTAACAAATTGATAGAGCACTTTGCTTTTAATACATACCAGCTAAAATATAATAATTTTCCTTTTCAACCTCTATAGATATTGGTACAAACATTAATTTTTATAACTTATACCTAAAATGATTAGGACGGGAAGAAAATCTCTTTTATTTATTTATTATAAATATGTTAAATGTTGTATTAAAAGTTATTATATCTCTTCAAAATGTCTTTTATGATTAATAAAAATTCTATATGCAGCTTACTATAATTATTTTATATAACAAGAACTTTTAACTGTTCATAGTACAAAAAATTTATATTTATATATTGGACTGTATATCTTTAAACAAATAAACACATAAGCACTTCAAATCAGTATCGCAACATGTTGTATTTCTTTATAACATGTCCATGCAAGTTGTAACATGTTGGCATTGTAAACACAAATCCTTGCAAACAATTGGGGAAACCAGTTTTAAGATTAGTTAACTATTGGACTATTTTGACCGAACGGACAGTTGGATTTGTGTTAAGTGGAACATTTAATTGGTATACATCAATGTTATAAGCGCAAAATTTTAAAGACACAAAACGTCCTGATTAGGATGTATCACCTATAGGTGATTGGTTGCCTGTACATTCACCTGCAACTGACAAAATTAACTTTCTCTTGTTCTTCTTGGTTTTATCATTTATCTCTTTTCTATTGTTTTGGCTTGTATGTATGTGTGCTGCCGCTGCCGCTGCTGTGCGGATCATCCATAATGTAAATAACACCTACATATTATACTTATTACCCCCACATATTATAGTTTATATGCAAATAAATTATTTATTATTAATATTATTATATGATAAAATTCTGCATGAAATTTTGTTGCTTAGTTTTAAAGAATTATGTATACATAGGGTCAGACAGAAGACTTCGTTTTATACTTTGTAATGATAAAATAAAAATTGGAGTTATTCACTTCATCATTAATTGGAGGAAGATCAGTTATTTTAACATAACTTGATTAATCCTCATCATGACCAGCAAAATATCAATGGAAAAATTGTACAATCGAAATTTTACTTCCTCATTTATGTAATTTTTTTATAATATTATGTTTTAAAAGTAATAACTCGTTTACAGTAGACACCTACAGTGTATTTACACATTTAAAATTAAAAATCGTCGTAAAACCAAGATTTTAATCTAATGTGAAAGTTTATAAGAATAGATATTAGTTACTTTATCACGCAAAAAGTTCTCAATGGCTTTGCCTTATATTTTGATACAGTACGAAAATGACGTGAGTAAATATGAAGCTACATTAGTTAGCAGGAACCATGTGTAGTAAATGTATTCGAACTTATTTTTCCCTTGTCGTCTACGCCCACATCCCCGAGTTTGTCCCGGGAAGTAAATAAAGAGTTATATTCAATGCCACATTAGTAAGGATAGTACTTTTCCCACGACAAAGTTTCGGTTAAAATCAGTTATACTACAGTTACACGTAATAAAGAAACAGATGATCCGAACAGCTGACATCTGCCCACAACCTCCTACGATTTTTGGCACAAAAACTACATAATAGTGTGGCACCTTGAAAAAAAACCTGTTTCACAAAATTGCACCTTGACACAAGGTGCAAGCGTTCAGAAACAGTCTTGGAAAAAAACCTCTATATAAGACTTTGTTTGTCCTATAAGCTTTGTTGACGATGCAACGTATTTTAAGAGATTCGCCCAACGAAATATAAGTCATATAGCTTGAGAAATAGAGCATCTTATCACCGATCAAAATTTGTTTTATTACCTGCATCCAACACGTCAATTTTTATCTGATTATTTTTTTGTTATGTTCAGGTGTCCCAGAGGAATGGTGCATTTGCATTTTGTTACGTAAGAGATTATTTAATCGTAGATTTTAAAACGTTAGTTTTAACGATTTAAATCGTTATTTTGGGTTCCTCGATGACCTCGATTGCTATTCGGAGTTTTAAACGCAATTTTTGACACCCAGCTGTGCCCCGCGAAAACTCGATCTTATGTTAACAATACTAAAACGTATAACAGATTATTTTGGACAATCATTAAAAACTATGAAACAAATTCGCTTTCTTCTGTCTCTCCTTGCGTATGATTAAATCTTTAAAATTACGCAACTGATCTTTTAGGTACTTTTTTCAAAAACATTCAGTTAATTTGTTTATTCTCTATTGCATGTAGTAACATATGCACAAACTCATAACATACGCAAAAAAATAAATCCAGTAGCAAACAGACTCCACGTTTTAATGACAACCGCATTAATATAAACTAGTTCTTCCAGGCAAACATATTTATGTTATACAATAGGAGAAGAAAACTGATTTCTGACGAAAAATAAAATACTAAAAATACTTTTTACTTTTTATTTTGCTAATTGATAATGTTTAATTTTCTAACCAATATCGTGTACGTGTTTCGAATTTTTAGAGCACCTATAATTGAGTGGGCAATTGCTAATTTGCTGGTGCGAGACTGTAGGAGTCGGTCACGAATTGTTGTCCTGCTTGTTGGTGCTCATAAATGTATAAATAAATAAATAAACAATTTTAAACCTTCCAGATTGTTCGACAGTCCGCATACACCTAAAACACTTCTAGAGAAGTGTTCAACGCCATCGCACCATTCGTCGCGATCCCGGCTCTTCCCGCCGAAACTTGACGTGCCGTCGGGTAAGAATTACTAAATAATAAAAATTTAGAGGTGTCCAAGTACACTGGGATAGATCAAAGTTCCAATTAATTAATTAGTAAAGGTTTTGTAGTAAAATTTTATGCATTTAACATAAAACGAAATGACTGGTATGCTTTCTATACAAAAGACACTGTGTTTCAATAATAATATGTATTGTGTAAAAGGAAATTGTGTAAAATGAGATGAATAGAATTATATAACACGGGTGGGATAATTACAAAGTTTATTTGATTTAAAATGAATGAAATATATTTCTGTCTCATTCTTTGAAATCACAACGATTGTACGACGTTTCACTTTTATAATGTCTTGGTTCACCAGGCATGCCGTCTGGCTCAAGTCACCACCTCCATCCACCATCAGACGAGGACAGTGCCCTCGGAAGCCTGCCCCCGGACGAAGTTGAGGACACTAAAACGCGACCCCTGGCCAATCTTAACCCTTTTACACCTGTCGGTAAGTCAATATTCATTTATTTTCACTTCATTAAAACATTTCATTTTAATCCTTTTATAATAGTAAAAACATGTTACCTTGCGGCTAGCATTATACTGTGGTCTCTTCAAAACAACTAAAGTAGAAAGAAGAATAGAAAAATAATATTTTATAGACATTGCAACACTTACTTTTAATTTTTCCAAAAATTAAAACCCTTTCCAAAATGTTCCGTAGAACCCATAGTGTTCTGTGGTAGCTATATTACGAAATCATATGTCGTTTTGTAAGTTCTAGATTTTGTTCTTCATTTTCTTTTCTTGATTTTGGTAAAATTAATTACCAAAAACACTTCCTACATATTGTCTTAGCTGGTATATTAAAAGAAAAATAATTATTATTGGTATGAAATTATGTATTTTAAATTATTAGTTTTCCTCTTACGGTTGAGTTTAATTGTAAATGGAATTTTGTGTCTCATTCCGAACAGATAGACATATACATCATGTTATATGGTACATATACCGTGTACTGCTCTAATAATAGCTATTAAATAATAAGTCTTTTAATAAATAACCTTTTCTTAACAGGTCAAGCGTTAAACAAAAAGAAACGGGCACTATCCAAAACGCCCACATGGGATGCAACGCCTGAACAACCAGCAAAGAGATTAAGGGTATGTTTCAAGATTTATTTCTTATTGACTACCTCTTTAGAACCTCTCCTGGCTAGATCATCATGTACTGAAAAAATACTTTTCATTGAATTACCTTTATCACTACATAGTGTAAAAGGAAGTTGCTTTCTCTGTCCCTATATCCCTTTGTATACTTAAATCTTTCTTTCTTTCTTTCTTATATATTACCACGCATTAGCGTCTAGCTTTTTGCCAATGTCAAGTAAAAACGTCATCAAGTCGTCTTTAGTAGAGTCAGTCAGTCGTTTCGTTCTGCCCTTCGTAAAGTGATAGTGAGCTTTACGAAGAACCTAGACGAATCTTGGAGCAATCGGAACGGCGCTACTAAGCGCTCTCAAATGAATTCTTCATTTCTTGGACACTTATTAGCTAGTTTACTGCATGATACACTATCAAAATCATACATTAAATCACTTTATGCACCAAAAAAGGAATATTCAATCGAGATTACATATAGACGCCGCACGATTCCCGCCAAAACTACTTAAATCTTAAAAACTACACAACCTCACGCGGTGTTTTTTTTTATAGATAGAGTAATTTAATAAGAGGAAGGTTTTTATGTATTATATTAGCTAGTAAATTGTATCTGTCCAATGACAGGAGATTATTTAAACATAACTGATTAAGTAATTTAAAAGAGTGTTAAACAACATAGTCCGGGATCCCTGGTACATTTTTCCAAGTGATTACTATCAAGCTAATTTTTGGTGAGTAGCTTTATTTTGATGAGACGCCGAATAATTTCCTATACCAAACTCTCGATTGTGGTAGCTAACAGAGGTAGCGAGGATAAAATATGTCGATTTGGTGATTAAAAAATATTTATTACTAACCGACTTTTCTTGTGTTATATCTCAAGATAATTGTCTAAATTACTTGAAAAAATATTTTTCCTACAAAATCTATGGTTATTATTTTTTTCTTTTATAATATAAAGAGGTGAGACGAGCTGGACGCACAAAATAAAACAAATAAAAAAATATAAATAATATAAAGAGTATTTTATTTATTCATTCCAGGAATCCAACATATCCCGGTACAACGTGGAGTTTGTGGAGCTCGGGGTGGTGGGCAGGGGCTCGTTTGGCCGGGTCACCCGCTGTGTCAACAAGTTGGATGGGTGCGTGTATGCCCTGAAGAAGTCGCTCAGGCCGGTAGCCGGCTCAGCGGCTGAGAGGGCAGCGTTGACTGAAGTGTATGCCCATGCAGCGCTGGGAAGACATCCGCATGTTGTTCGGTGAGTTTCTCTTATCATATAGAGAGATTATTGTATACTGCCAATACATCTAATAGATAGAAGAGAGGACATAGATGCCAGAAAATATGGCACTTATAGGTACGTAGACACAGAACAGAGCGTACAGCCACGTTTATTTACTTCCAATGATAGCGCTAAACAATGGCATACTCCTTAAAGATCCAATGATGATGAAAAGATTTGATTATGGTTGAAAAATTATAAAACAAATTCGCTTTCTTATGTATGTTTCAATGTTAAAAACTGCGCAACCGATTTTCATGCGACTTTTTTATCAGATAAAGTGATTCAACACCTTTTTATACATGTATTATACACATGGTATCATGGTACAATGATACCATGTGTATAATACATGTATAAACACGGGAAATTTTGTTCACACAAAAAACACACTAATACACAATATACAGATATAAAGAACTAGCAGTGCCCCGTGTTTTAACCACATAGTTTCCGTTCTCGGGTCTATACCGGGATAAACATTATGCCATGTGAATCACCTATATACGTACCAAATTTCAACTAAATCGGTCCAGCCGTTTTTGCGTGAAAGAATGACATACAAACTTTCACTGTAGGTTAGTAGGGATTGGTAATCTAAACAAATTGATTATCTTAACCCTTAATCAAATGGATTACAGTGACGGTACTGTCAAGTGGGAAAAAATTTCCCAATATTTGAATAAGGGTTAAACACAGATTAATAATCTCTCTCATCCATAGATATTACTCAGCGTGGGCGGAAGACGACCACATGATCATTCAGAACGAGTACTGCGACGGAGGCTCCCTGCAGCAGATGATCGAGCACCAGCCCTTGCCGGAGAGCGAGCTGATACTGCTGCTGGCTCATATTAGTGATGGCTTAGCGTTAGTATTTACATTATTATTATCATAGTGTAGTATAAAACGAATTAATTAATTTAAATAATGTTTTAAAGTAGTCTGGTTGCATATATTTTAATTATTTATTTATATTTTAAGGTCTCCAACATGACATACATTTATTTATTTTAAAAATCTTTCAACAAAAATTCAAAGTAGTAAAATATGACATTGTTGACAATGATTGTTATGATTTTTTTTTATAAAAGGATATAGCATGCATTCAACATAATATTTGTTCAGACAGCACATTACATTAAAAATTACCAAGTTAACGGAAAAAAATAGAGAAACAATACAGACAAAAAACTAAATTGCATTGACGGCATTAATCAGCAAAACATTATCTGTGCAAATGTAAAATCTGTAAATTTAATCAATAAATATATGTTTATTAAATCGGAACAGCTACATCCACTCGCTGCAGCTGGTCCACATGGACGTGAAGCCGGGGAACATCTTCATATGCCGTGAGGAGGTGGCCTCGCACAGCGACTCTGATGATGGCTACGATGATGATGATAGCAGACCACCACGGCATAAATATAAAATTGGTGAGTTCATTTGCCTAATGTTATCAAACATTTTTTTTTAGACACTCCCGGTACCGACTTTTAAATTGTATTATAAAGTGCATGATAATGTGTATATTTAATGGAAAATGGTCAAGGACCTACACATGATATGTGTATAATCATAGAATAATATCTAGATATGCAGTATGAGCAATAGTATAGTATATGCAAAGTGAAGCCATTCCAACGTAGACAAATTTGTCTTCTTACATAGGTCGTTATTCATATATTATTCGTAGATTTCAATTTTTCCACATACAAGAAGTATGTACGTGTTACCAAAAACCAATACTTAATATGGGGATAGATTGTCCGAATTTCTAGTTCCCAAAGTGTTCAATAAATTGAAATTTTTAAGAGGAGTAGGTGTCAACAAGAATCTAATTAAAAATTTATTAAAATCTAAGTTGAAATAATTATTTTTGGCTCGCACTGGCTTATTAATTAAACAAATATGGAATTGGTGTATATTTAAAGTAAAATGAATGTTAAATAAGTGTGTTATCAAACATGAGCGCATCTCGCCCTCAAACTTAAAAGTTTGGCGAAGTTTTTATGTAAATTGATACTTGTGTCTTTTGTTGATTAATAGAGAAGAAAAAAAAATAATAGGGTAAATTTCTATAAATTATTGGTCCATATACGGTCGAATTGAGAAACCTCAATTTTCTTAGGTTTAATAAATAAATAAATGTGTGTTTGTCTGCAGGTGACCTGGGTCATGTAACCTGTATCTCCTCTCCATCGGTAGAAGAAGGAGACTGTAGATATCTGCCAAGAGAAGTTCTTCAAGAGGACTTTACACACCTAACTAAAGCTGATATATTCGCTTTTGGTAAGAAATTCTTGCTATTTTTTATTATTCATTCAAAGAGTTTCTTACCGGTCCTTTTCTGTAGAAACTGAACTTTTATATGAACTTTTATAGATTGAAACAGACAGACGGCAAAATTATTTTATATTTTTTTGCAATAATGTAATGGCTTTGGACAAAGCAGATTGTGTGGCTGCAACGACATGTCTGTATTGATCTATATTTTTAGTTTTGACGTTCATAAATATCACAATGTGATTTAAGTGAATAAATTATTTTCATTTTCATTTTCACTGCCTTCTGAACCGGTGGTAAATTGTTGTATTGTGACTATTCAAAAGTGCTACTATATGTAGCCTAGGTGAACAAAGATATAATGAATCTAATAATATCTATTTAGAATAACAATAAAACATTGGCTTGGTAAAATAAAGAAACTAGTGGCTTTGATTGAGGTCTGTCTGACTTATTAAAAATCTAGCCACGAAAAGAATTAAAATATCTAAGGTAGTTAGTAATAATGTCATCCAATTTCGTTTAGTGAGTTTATTTTTACTTTTAAAGATTTGTTATTTATTATAAAGATATTAGAACTAAAATATATAATTAATAATTCATATGTATATGTTAGGGCCTCAGAGGCAGTAACCGCCTGAAATTTTTAATAATAATTATTATTTTTATTATTCATTTCATACTAGCTGTGTCCACTTCGTTGGGCATAATGTTAACAAACCTTTTTATACATACATAGTCTATGACACTCAACAATAGATTGGTTTTCTATAATAGTGAAAGAATTTTTAAAGTTGGCTCAGTAGATCCCGAGATTATCTCTTACAATTTAACAAACACACAAACTTTACCTCTTTATAATATTAGTATAGATAGCATAGAGTAAGAAAATAGAACGAGAAGTACAAAATATAATCGTTAATTATAATCATTATCATATATTTTATTTGTCATAGCTAGATCTTTTATTATATCAACACTTAATATTATAAAGAGGAAAGATTTGTATATTTGTATGTAACGAATAAACTCAAAAAATACTGCAGTTATTTTGATAATTATTTTTTCATTAGAAAGCTACTTTATCACTTGAGTTACCTAGGCTATATTTAGTACTATCTCTACCCGTGCGAAGCCGGGACGTTAGCTAGTACGTAAATAGAAAAGTAATATTTATTATAATAATTATTGTTGTTTTTTATCCTCAGCTTTTTTTTTAAAGCTGGTATTACTATAAATTGTCCCTTTTACAGGTTTAACGTTGTTCGAAGCGGCCGGCGGGGGCGCTTTGCCGAAAAACGGTCCAAAATGGCACGAGATTCGGGACGGCAACTTGCCCGATTTACCGCATTTGTCCCGGGAATTCAATCAGCTGTTAAAGGTATGTCTAAAATAAATAGGCTATATTAATAGCTTGAATTAGGGTAGCCATTATGAAAAAAAATATAAAAAGGGAGTATAAATAAATGTCTAAGCCTTATCTACGTCTTTGTGTGTGAGAAAGAGAGAGAATTTTCTGTGTTATGAATGAGCTGATAGCGAACATAGGGTTCTACGATCTGGAGGTGTATTGCCAGCATCGGAGAGTTTCAGTGCAAATTGAGTGCATTTTGCAGTACAAACATAATCTTTAAAACTTTTTTACATTGTTATTTTTACGGTTAGATTTTTCTTTTATTTTATTTGAAATTATTTTTAGTGGTAGAGCATATTAATAATAAATAATAATACCCTTTGGGTCGGACATAACTCTCTTAACTCTCTCAGAGTAAGATACTCTGTGTAGCGCTGGTTTTCAGCCTCCCCAATAACAGTAAATAGCTAACAAGATAATGATGAATGTAATTGTTTTCAGAAAATGGTGGATCCGGAGCCAACGCAAAGACCATCCGCGGCGCGGCTCCGGCGCCATCCGCTGCTACATCCGGCTGGGCACAAGAGCAAGGCGCAGCTGAAGAGGGAACTGGCTGCAGCCAAGCTGAAGAACGACCTGCTCGCTGACAAGCTGCTGCAGGCTGCTAGGTACGGTGTACATACATACACAAATACATACGTGCTATTGACAAGCTGCTACAAGCTGCTAGGTACGGTGTACATACATACACACATACATACATGTTATTGACAAGCTGCTGCAAGCTGCTAGGTACGGTGTACATACATACACACATACATACATGTTATTGACAAGCTGCTGCAAGCTGCCAGGTATGGTGTACATACATACACATACATACATGTTATTGACAAGCTGCTGCAAGCTGCCAGGTACGGTGTACATACATACACACATACATACATGTTATTAACTAGCTGCGCCCCGCGTAGTTCCCGTCCCCGGGGCAATATCGGGGTATTAAGTATTCTATATTATGTTAATGCAGGGTATCATCTATCTTAATAACTAATTTCGACTAAATCGGTCCAGCTGTTTTTGCGGTAAAGAATAACATGCGTTCTCACAAACTTTCACATTTATAGTAGTAGGATTTTTGCTAAGTATATATATTGAATAATTAGTAAAGGAACTGTAAGTAAATTTTTATTTTCATTTTGAAAAATATAAGGACAAAGCGGAATAACGGGCTTGTTTTCTATGAGAGAGATAGAATGACAAGACAGAGAAAGTGTCGTTACAACTTTTGGCAATCATTTTTTTGCGCGAAAAGATTCCTTCCTCGATAAATTGTCTATTCAATAAAGAGAATTTTTCAATTCGAACCAGTAGTTCCTGAGATTAGCGCGTTCAAAGAAACAAACAAACAAACTCTTCAGCTTAATATATTAGTATAGATTACTACCCTTACAAAGCCTGCTAGTAACATTTCAATATCTAACCACAAATTTTTATTCACAGGTGTATAAAGTCCCTAACTCCCAACGCAGTGGCAAGTCAAGAGTCAGCCAGATTCCGTCCCCGAGCTGCCAAGAGATTGCAGAGACCGAAGGTGGACTCCAGCATAGCGGAGATGATACGCTGTGTTACATCACCACTCACCACCAGCGACAGGCGGACGAGGAAGAAGAATTAGTATATCTAAAGAAGAAATATTAAACCATACCTAAAGAAGAACTATCGAGAAGAAAAGTGTGATTGATATAGACGATACTGAGAACTTATAAGAACATAATATGATTACAAATTGTGTACTGCACAGAAGAATTAATTATCAAGAAGAAAAGTACCTAGATTACCATTGGTGTACAATAAAGAAGAATTAGTTATCAAGAAGAAAAGTTTGGTTGATAGCGACCTTACTGATAACTTAGATCGAGTACAATGTACTATTGGAAAATAGACTTTACTGAGAACTTTCCGAATAATTAACATTGGTGTACTATGGGAAAAGTAACTTGATTGATACAATCTACCGTCATATGGAGAATAACCATCTTTATAGCACCTTTGAGAATTAGAGTGAACCAAATTATTGCCCACCATAGAAATGTCTACTACCTTCCACCGGCCTTGGAGAAATTTAAATTCTATATCGATACTAAAAACCGAAGAAATTGGTTCAGTACAAAATACATAAAGATATATATTTGAATAGAAGATGGATGTCAAAAAATATAATATACAGATATAATATTTATTACCAGAGTTCCAGTAGTCTTCGAAACGAGTGTCGGCTTAAAAATAGTAAATGCCGTCATAAAAAATTCGTGTGTACTTTCGTCATTTTGAAGATATTTAATGATAGTGATATGTAGTGATGTGATGTTGTTATTTCAGTGAATCGGATACACACAAGATTTATACTACAGAAAATGTAAGCAAACATTATATTTATTTGTTCAATATTTTTAATTTGAATATTGAATTTAGTAGTGGTATTTGGTTAGGAATATCTTTGGATCTTATTAAAATGGAAATTAACACACTACATATATTAAATTTGGTCAATTTTGTGTGAATGTTGCCAGAAAATATAAATACAGTAGATCCTCTGAAGTTGAACTTTAATTAACATAAAGGCTATAGAATTTTAACAACTCAGTTATTGAAGATTAAATGGGGTCAGATTTTTGTTTCA
>JADANM010006598.1:1649077-1665957 GCA_026213755.1 Eurema hecabe
ATTGTAACTAAGTTATTTCAACTTAAGATAAATTAATTCTACATAATATTAACTTAATTATTTTAGCCTTACAAACTAAATTAAGGAAGACATTAGAGATTTAAGTTAAGCTTAGTCAAGTTAAACTTTGGAGAAAATAATAAACATTTAATATTATAAAAAATTGAGCAAATGTATTGAACAAGAGAGCTTTTTTGCTATAATTAAAATATTTAATTATGTCCTTTTTAATAGGATATTACATATCAAAATAGTATTTAAAATCTTGAGCAATACTTATTATAGGTATATACAGTTTATCAGTATGAAAATATAGAATTAATTACATATAAAATTCACTTGCTATGATTTCATCACTTATTAGTATCTTTATAAAAAAATACATTAAGGATATTAATTGATGGCAAGAAATAAGCGTTGGAATAGCCAGCCTTAGTCAAAGAAAATTATAGTAATTGAACCTTTGATATTTACTAATGTCCTGTACATAATATGAAGAATTGTTGTAGTGGATTATATAGAAAAACTGTGTTCTTATAAAATAAATATTTTCAATGTAAAAATTACAGGAGTTACCTTTTCTGGTGTTACTGGTTAAATAAAATTTAAGTTTTATATAGTGCCTTTACAACGTTTTGAAAGTTCGTGATATAATTTTTAATATAATAAAATCTTAATGCAAAATTTCAATTGTTGATAGTTGATACTTGACAGTTGACACCAGCTTTTTTTGACATTTGGTGATTTGACGCTTCTCTATTTGTTTTTTTTTGGCGGGACAAAATAGACCATACAATTGGTACTGACTACTGGCAACATTTGCAATAAATTAAAAATAAATTTGCTCTACAATCTATTTATCTAATTCCTGTAACGTTATCGTTCTATCGGTTTTCGGGTACACATAATCATCGAAACCGCTACCATCATCGATAATTTCTAAATATTTACACTCGTCGTCCGTCTCTTTCGCTCTCGTATCGCTGTCGCTCTCACTCCTGTACGCGTCGTTTGTTTCGGCGAAAACTTCTGGAACAATCAGCGAATTCTTTCTGCTTTCGAATATTCTAACCGTATCGTAGACCTTATCACTCAATTTTTGGCTCAGTTCTTTAATTCTGTCCGAATGTGTTTTTGATTTAGTCTCGTATTTAGTTTCGGGTTCTGATTCGGTGTCATCGAGAGGTATTTCGCAGGGCGCGTAGATATCTTTCATGTTTCTTTTATCGGGCCATTCGTTGGACTTTTTGTAGGATTTGAACATTATTTTAAACGTGAGTATGTATATGGTGACGAATACTAGGATCGCGCCAGCTATGTAGCCTACATACATGATGGCTCTTTCTACGACTGGTAAAATGTTTAGGTACATTTTGAATCGCATTTCCATGGAAGAAGGAAGACTGTACATTCGCTGGAAGAAGAATAAAAATAAATTAATAATTTTTCTTCAAAAATATTAATGACGATTAAATTATATTGCAATTCTCAAGCGAAAATACGAAATTAATATTGAAATTAAAATATCACGTTAAAATTTAAATTTATAAGTATTTAATTAATCTTCACATTAATCATACTTTCAAGTGAGCATTAATTTTTTTTCAAATATTAAGCAGGACAAAAAAACTGCCAAGGTGCAAAATTACTACAAAAATAATGTTGCCATAACAAAAAATTATTAAAAGTTAAACTTACAATATCAAACCATAGTAGCGGCAAATACATGTTGGCGAATTTCGCGCTATTTTTGATAGGAGTAATGTCACCAAGCGCCATGTTGATTTGGAATTTGGTGCTGACGTCCAGGGGAAGACCGGAGTCAGGTTGGATCCAGAATCTGAAATAAATATATTAAATATAATAATCGCCACGAATGTCTAGCAATTGACGAGAATAGCTGCGCATCGGTAGAATCGCGCTCGTAATTGACGTATTGGTGCGAGAATGACAACACGACTGGGACAACCAATCAACACCCGCGCACGCGACGATCACGCGCGTCCCCTCGATACCTTATTTTTGACTTCTGCGCAGGTTTCGTTCAGCGCTAAAGGTAATTGACGGTTACTATACTAGCTGTTGCCCGCAACTCCGTCCGCGTGGACTTTCATACAAACTTTGACCCATTGTTACCCTATTTTCTAGTTAAAAAGTTGCCTAGAATGTTTTACCTAGACCATCTGTGTATTGAATTTCATTGCAATCGGTTCAGTGGTTTGGTCGTGAAAGCGTATAATAATAAAAAGTTTCAACCCCATGCGCAACCTTTTGAGGGTTGATTTTGAAAAGTAGCCTATGTTCCCCAGGCTTTAGACTATCTTAGTACCAAATTTCGTTCTAATCGGTTAAGTAGTTTTAGCGTGATGGAAAGACAGACAGACAGAGTTACTTTCGCATTTATAATATTAAGTATGGATTACTTAATTAAAACAGAATAACTGTTTATTGTTTATTTCAGAGCACACATCATTGCATAGTATTAAATAAAGTCCCTTTTTCTGTTCAATCTTTGAAAACTACTCAACGTATTTTGATGCGAATTTTTTTTAAAAGAGTAAATGGAGAGGAAGGAAGGTTTCTTCTGTCTGTCCCTATGTATGCTTGAATCTTAAAAACTACTCAACCGATTTTAATGCAGTTTTTGATCAGATAGACTGATTTGATTTTTTTAAGTAAACAACTCAAAGCTTACCTAGTTTCATGTAATTCTTTATCCGGATTTAAGCCCTCGACCTTTTTTGATAAGATTTCGTCTCCTTTGTAGAAATGTGGGTAGGAGAGCGCTATTGGGAAGCCGTAGTAACAATCCGTCACGTCTATTAAACCTTCGGGTAGACATTTTCCTGTAAATAATAAATAAAATAAAAATAAATAAAAAACACTTTTTTGAGAAACACAAACAAAAGAAATACATATAAAAAGAGAGAAAAAAAGAAAAACTCAACGTTAAAATTACACATGGTAACACTTGAATCGTTATAGTCAATGATATTTTATTAAATAGATATGTTATAAGCGCAAAATTTTGAAGACGCAAAAACATCCTAATTAGGACGTCTTACTTCTAGGTGACTGGTTGCCTGTACTTTTACGCGCAACTGACTAAACTATCTCTTTAGTTCTTGTTGGTTTTATCATTTATCTCTTTTCTATCGTTCTGACTTGTATGTATGTGTGCTGCCGCTGCTGTGTGGAACACTTTTCGGTTGATTTGTTGGTGTATAACATATCTATTATGTATATAATATCATTGGTTATAGTTTTACTAAGTCCTTAGAGTTTTGCACATTACTGCATAGTATAAAACAAAGTCGCTCTCTGTGTTAATATATCCCTAAGATCTTTAAAACTACGCAACGTATTTTGATGTCGTTTTTTTAAATAGATAAATCGATCCAAGAGCTTTGCTAGTAGCAATATATTTGGGCGATTCATTTTCCTATTATAGATTCAAAAAAGAACACACAAAAATAATTTATTTTAAATGTTTGTCTTACCGAATCTACAAAAGCACTTGTTCTCTTCATAGACCTTCCCATTGTCCAACATGTGCTCCGGGAATGTATACATTACTCCCTTTAATCCACTCCTTACTCCCTCCTTTATGGGTATCTGTCGAAATATATATTCTTTTTAAACGTATATTCAATTCAAATTAGTATCAATGCCAACATTTTATTAATTATAAGTTTGTGACTGTGTGTGCAATTCTTTCACGCGAAAACCACTGAACGGATTTAGCTGGAGTTTGTCATGAATGTAGATTAGACCCTGGATTAACATTTTTCCACTTTTAAACACGGAAGACTTAGACGAAAACTATGCCGGTTATTATAGTTCTGAATAAACTTACCAACGGCGCAGCTCTGCAAAGACTTTTTCTATAGAACAATACTGATTCGTTCTTTCCCAAGGCACTTTGGAACTTGGTACCATCAGACGCGTACTGAACATTGGAGCAGTGTTTCCCGTCCCATTGGGGGAGGTCTGTGGACCCCCTATAGGTGTCTATGAGGCCTGAGAGAGTGAGGTCCGTTTGGCCTGTGAATATCGTCTCGAAGTCTCCATCGAAATCGTACATCTGAAAGGGATCATTGATAAGTTTCAGGGTTAGGTTAGTTGCTTAATGATTTAAGGAACAGGTTTTTTAACCTGAAGCTCTACTCCGAACACAATCGATGTTGATTTTTATTATTTTCGATACAGTTTTTGAGCAACTTCGAATTGATATAAAAACTTTTTTGTTTCCGTTTCGATAATATTCCGATAAACTGATGTGCGATGCGATTCTTTATTAGAGTATAAAGTCTCATAGCTCGGTTAGCAGTATCAAAAAATTTCGATATCGACGACGATTGCATTCGGAGTAGCTATCCTGATTATAGAAATTTACCCCACTTTGAGTGTATTAACAACGTCGTCAAATTTATAAAGAAAATCATTAAATATACTTATTTATCATTTATAACTATAATTTTACAATCACTTGCTTGAGAACATAATATTATAATGTAAAATTAATTTTAACTTTTTTTTTCTCTCATTTCATAAAAAAATCGCACAGCGAATGCATTTACGAGTTACTATTTTGAATATGGTCCAAATTTAATTAAATATTACTTAATGGTAAAAATAAAAACACAAGTAACTCACCCTATCAATGAGTCCGAGTTTATCGAAATAGATCCAGCCAGGCATGAAGGTGTTACCGAAGGTCATCAGATCTGACTTGTAGCCCATCATGAACTCTTTGGCTGTCATTTTCGCGAGCGGCTGGCTGTTGGTAAGGCCAATAAGGTTGTTTAAACCGAAGCGGGTCATGAAACTCTGCGGTGCCACCACGTTTGCTATGCTCTGGAAATAAGATATTATTTATTTATTTATTTATCCTTTATTACATATACCAAAATCACAAATAACATAAAATAACAAATAACAAGAAGTACACAGGTATATGTAAATGGCGGCCTTATCACTAGTCAGTGATTTCTGCCAGGCAACCAGAACTTGCATAAACACAAAAGAAAAGAATGAGTAGGCAAAGAAGTACGATACAACTGATTAAATATATACGACATGTATACAAAAAAAATATAATACTGTATATTTAAACATATACATACAACTATAATTTAAAAAATAAATAAATACATACAAATACACATACTACAAACATACTATTCCGAGCCGAAGGCTTGTCTGTAATAATGGTTAAATAACATTTTTTTGAAAGCATTAATATTAGGAGCTTTCTTTATGTCGAGTGGTAGGGAGATATTAAGTAGCGTTAGTAAAATCTAAACTAATATTATGAAGCTGAAGAGTTTGTTTGTTTGTTAAAACAATTTATATTGACTACAACTTAATAGACTCATTAATCGAAAGCTGCTCGTAAGTTATGGCGTTATCTCTTGGTATTATAAATTTTATTATTATTGTTATTAATACTTATATTTTTATTTTATTAATTAATATTATAGTTAAATTATAAAGTGGTAAAACATTAACATGTAATAGTTGTATAATATATGAATGTTGTATATGCCTATAACTGGCTTTCCATACCAGTGTTTTTTTATGAAAATTTTTGAAATGTTTGAATGTTTGTATGTAAAGCTGTTGGTATCTCTAAAAAACAACGCGCTTCAGGAACTCCTGGTTCGAATTGAATTTTTTTATTGAATAGATGGTCTAATGAGAAAGGCTACATAACATTACGCTGCGACTAAAAGGAGCGAAGAAATAATGTAAAATTTGGAACAACGGGGAAAATTGTTAAAAATACAATTATTATTAAAGCCCGAAGCATGTTAAAATATTATTTTAAAGCTATATTAAAATATACTAATAATAGAAATAGAAACGGACGTGAACGAAGTCGCAAGCATCAGCTAGTACTTAATATTATTAGCTGGTACCCTCATATAGAAAACCGAAATCTATTCTTAAATTTGTTAAAGAAATAATACAACGTAAAGTTCCTTTTTCTTCCGATCCGATATACTCCTTAATTATTTTCCCGTACCAATTTTATAATTAATTAATTGTGTATTTAATTAAAATTACAGTCCACTATCGAATATTTGTTTTGGGAATGCAAATAATAAACGATCATTCATTGTGTTTCATCACGCCATGTGCTTCCATAAACTCATTTTGATCTACGACTGAACTGCTTAAAACATCATAGAAATTTTTTTTAATTTTTTGTATTTTTAGGAATATTGTTTAATTTCATTTTCTGTGTATGTATGGGTCAGGTAAATAGGGAATGGCTTTCTCTCCCTAGTCCCAAATAACATCTCTGGGAGCGGGCGGCATCTGAAAACCAGCGCTATCCTGAGAGTTCGCTCTCAGGATAGCATTAGCTGAGATGTCGCCTTTTGCTACGTTTTTGATTGTATAATGTATGTATTGTATTTATAATGTTTTTAATTTGTATTTTTTTAGTAGCAATAAACATTTTTTTTATATTTTTTTCTTCAACTTGAAATAGGCAGCCCTGGATAATTTTTAACATTTTACTAAACTATTTGCTGTCATGAAATCGTAAATGAGGAAACGTTCATTTTATCTTACATCGGTATCATTAAGATAAATAATGAACTCATACGTATAATAAATTATATTTTATTTACATAACAATATAGTTTTAGTTTAAATAATACGATATATTTGACGTCTTGACATGTTTATTGAGGAAGGGAATTTAAGAAGTATATCTTAACAAAAGGCACTGAATGTTCAGCTTTTAGGCCCCAATGGTTCGATGTCATGAAGCTGTAAATAATATATATGTCACCGGAAAATAATAAGAACAGCAAATTTATAAATTTCATAGGAAATTTATAAACCTTCGTAGGATTATCAATTTCGCAAATTTATTAATTTGCGACGTCTCGTGGTAAATTTATCCTCTAACGAATAACCATTCGTAAGGTTCTAAATGGTTCGACCAATCAAAAGAAGAGAAGAAAGAAGAATTTATGGTTAGCGCTGGACGGGAATAGCTGCCCATCGGTAGAATCGCGCTCGTAATTGACGTATTGGTGCGAGAAAGACAACACTATGGGGAACCAATCAACGCTCGCGCACCCGACGATCACGCGCCGTCCCCTCGATACCCTATTTTTAACTTCTGCGCAGGTTTCGTTCAGCGCTAAAGATTCGTGAGGCTACTTATACAATGCTTCATTCTGTCTAACTGTCGGAATCATCGTGTATCGCTTCTTGAAGCACCGACATGATTCTAATACGTGTAGCTATCTTCCTTTGTTCGGGTACTTTCTTAATTGTTGACACTAAGGACAGAAGAAATAACTTATCTTCATCCTGGTCTTGTTCATAGAAATGTTGTTCTTGAGTTTGATTCGTCTTGTTTAGTGGATCTTCAGAATTAGGAAGACTTATTTTCCTTATTTTTCTAGGTTTTATATCTTCGCTACTACTATATTCGCAAAGTTCTATCATGGGTTCTGATGGATCACTGGTTTCTTTGAGGACGTTTTTCAAAAATTGTAACTGCTTATAGTACGTGTATTCGCTTTTACGGGGGCCAGTGCTGTAGCCTGCTTTTAAGGCTTTTTTTCTTGCAACTTCTCGCATAAAACAACCGCGAAGTCCTTTCCATTTTTTTTGCAATACATTTCCTGCAAAGCAAAGGATTTCGTCCTTATTACGGCTAAACGAGTATCGCGATAGAGATATTTTGGTTTTTAAAGCCAAAAAATAGGTTATTAAATTGTTATTTGATTTTATATTAGAGAGGGACAGCTCATACAAATTATTTAAAAAAACAAACAAATTAAAAAAATTAAAACAGGAACAATATTTGCAGTAAACGTTTTAAAACTACATCAAAATCCGTTCCGTAGTTTTATAGATCTAAGGTAAAAATCTAAGATCATGTCCTTGCGGATAGTTTTGTTATACGACAAGTTGTACAGGTCGTGTCACGAATATTTAGCGCTGGACGAGAATAGCTACGCATCGGTAGAATCGCTCTCGTAATTCACGTATTGGTGCGAAAAAGACAACACGACTGGGACAACCAATCACACTCGCGCACACGACAATCACGCGCCCCGCCGTTACCTCGATACCTAATTTTTGACTTCTGCTCAGGTTTCGTTCAGCGCTAAAGATTCGTGACGCGTACTATACATGCTTTTCAAAAATACCACATGCGCGATTCAGAATCTCGTAAGTAAGACAAAAACTTAAGAAACACGCAACGAACCCATATATTTCCGTTCTTGCGCTGTCATATTATCATTGTCTTTGAACATTTCGACTAACTCCTCCCAGTACCTCTTCTTCAACTCACGGTTGGAATATTCCTCTGTTGACGTATCCCAGAGGGCTGGTCTCATCCTAATTTCGTTTATAAACCGCTCCGTATCAAAAGACATTTTATATCTAGTAAATGCAACACAATTCTTTATAGCACGTGGAAAAAATACGACCAAAGTTGTAACAATACTTCGATATCTGTCTCACTCTGTCTCACATAGAAAACAAGCCAGTTATTTTCTTTTCATCTTTCTTCATTTTCGTGTAGAATTCATTCACCGGTAAATGGAAATAAACGTCTCCAATCTCCATCCAGGTAGACTCCAACTCCTCAAGTTTGTATTAATATATTGAAGAATACGTGGTCGACGTGCCAATAGGCCGCGTCGGAATGAACTAGCGATTCGTGGAAGCGTCACCAGTGGCTTGGCGGCGTTGCCACACCGCCGCCACTCGCCTGACGCCGCTCAGAGCGATCGGGTAGGCGGCGCTGCCAAACCGGCGCGGCGTCCATAGTCGATACCAATTCTCCACATAGGCATAGATTATAGAATAATAACACCTTTTTATAACATTATTGGTCAGCTTGTGTGCGTGTCTTTGAGTATAATGAAGTGCTTTTTACACTTATATAATATATTGTAGTTTTGGCTTCACTTACGAGGGACTTATTATTAGGGACTACACGTAGAAGCCAATTAATGAGAGAGCAATTACACGCGGCCCCACTCGCATTAAAATAGTCGTTTATTCGAATACAAATTATTGTTTGTTTACCCAATTTTATAAAAATTGAAAACATTGCGTAAACAAATTTTAATTAATAATGAAAAATATTTAAATTAATCCATACCCACGTAAAGACTCACAAACTTTCTCGTTTTAAACTTTTATAATATTAATATTGCATTGAAAAAATTATGTAGCTTCTTTAAGCATCCTAATTCTTTCAATAATTATAAAACATTTGACATTTGGTAGCGCTGAACAAAAAAGGCACAGATTAATAAAACTATTATTTTTTAAAATATTATAAAAATCTTTTTAATTCTGATAAATGGAATTAAATGCGGATGTTCAATCCTACCATGACCTCAGAATCTTTTACAACGACATACCTACAGATCGAGCAAAGTTCATTAAACTTGTTTTAATCGTTTAGGCTATTAATTTTTGATTGTATCTTAATACTCCGTAAAGATCCGGGAAATACATATTAATGTAGTCTAATTGTTTTACTAGTAAATAGTTGAAGCAATCTAGTTTACAGAGTAAAAACTTTAAATCAAACCTCCTTAAACAATTCATATTTAAGAATAAAAACGCGCCAAAACCATATTCGTATTTTGAAATATCTTAATCGTAATAATTATAATTATCGCGCTAAAAGCAAATTCAGTAAAAACGTAAAAATTTTATCTTAATTTTAAGAATATCCTTAAATCTATGTGTGTACAGTCTTAATAAAAATTTATTTTTATTTAAAAGGCGCATTAGAATTTAATACATTTATTTTGAAACAATACATTTCACTAGTTTCTTTGGATGTATTTCTAGGTATAACGAATAAACGATTTAAGAAGAAGGTCTATGTGTATAATAGTATTATAGTAATGCGGTAGTGGTACATATCTTTCAAGATAAGTTAATTGTTTTTAAATTTTAAGATTTAAATAAACTATATGATAAAAGATATTAGTCTTAAAGTCTTTTAATACCGTTATTTGAACTAATTCTTATTACGGGCGATGTTTAAAATTCCGCATATCTTAAAGTTTCAGGTTTCAAGACGTTATTACTGTTGTAAATTTAATTATCGTTTTTAAACATTCAATTAAAAACGAACAGTTATTATCCTCTGTGTAATGTGTGAAATAAATAAATAAATATTTTCAGGACATTTATACACAGCGCCATCTAGTTCCAAGCTAAGTCGAAGCTTGTGTTATGGCAACTAGATAACGGAATAAATTACATATACATACTTGTCTTTTGTAAATACATACATACAATACATAGCAACACCCAGACCCCAGAAAAATACAAATGTAAATTACAAATATATTTTTCCGATGTGGGAATCGAACCACGACCCTTCGAGCAGAAAGCAGTTGTGTTACCACTGCGCCAAGCGGTCGACAAATGAAATGTATCGCCAACTGTGTTGCTAAGGAGATAGCTTGATAACGGCTTATCACTCAAAGTGGGGAGCGTCGGTGTAGTGCACCCCTGCCCGGAGCAAAGTTCCGGGTAGCACTACTATATCTATATATCTATACTAATATATAAAGCTGAAGAGTTTGTTTGTTTGTTTGTTTGAACGCGTTAATCTCAGGATCTACTGGTTCGAATTGAAAAATTATTTTTTTATTGAATTGACCATTTATCGAGAAAGGCTACATAACATCACGCTGCGATTAATAGGAGCGAAGATATCATGGAAAATATGGAAAAAACGGGGAAAATTATTCATCTTTGAGGGCTTTCTTTGCGTGCGCTGCGAAAACGGTTCAAGATACAAAAATAATATTCATGAAAGAATTTTTCCTCTTTAAATGATCTAAAAAAAAGTCCACGACTCTATATGACTATCTTCTTAGATTGACTCACTATAACATAATAATAGAAATAGATACGACGTGGGCGAAGTCGCGAGCAACAGCTAGTTGTAGATATAAAACTAAATACATTCATTTCGTCTTAATAACTGTTAATAACTGCGGCAGGGCCTGGTGTCCTGAAATACGGGCTTGTAGCCTAGTTTAGGCACCAGACTCAATACAAATGTCACTGCAAATTGAAACTGTATTGAATATTAAATTTAGATTGTATCTATTGAATGAATAAATAAATTATTATTATTATTATTGGCTATGAGCTGGCGTTTCTCTTACCATCAGGAGGGCGCCCAGCTCGTCTCACCACGTCATAGAATAAAAAAACGGCTGAACTGATTTCGATGATTCTTTTTTAGGAATATTTCTGGAAGTATGAGGATGGTTATTAAGAAGAGAAAAGGTAGCCTTTATACCATGCAGGGTATAAGGCGGGTAGGGTAGGTATAGCGTGAACGAAGTCGCAGGGCCAGCTAGTCTAAGACACTAATATTATAAGAGTATGTTTTTGAATGTGTATATTAATTACTTCATCACATCTAAATCACTGGAACCAACGTTATTATATTTAATAGATATATTATAATCACAAATTTTTGAAGACGCAAAAACATCCTAATTAGGACGTCTTGCCTTTAGGTGATTGGTTGCCGGAGCATTTACACGCAACTGACAAAACTATCTCGTTTTCTTGTTGGTTTTATCATTTATCTCTTTTCTATCGTTTTGACTTGTATGTATGTGTGCTGCCGCTGCTGTGCGGAACACTTTTTTCGGTTGATTTGTTGGTGTATAACATATATATTATACAATATAATTGAATGGAGCGATTTTAGTAAATTTCAAGTTTATATTTAGACGACACAGGTGTAACACATTGTGTAATTCGGGCCATTACACAATACACAATTTATTTTGCCAAATAAACCGCGCGTAGCACCGCGGGGCAGAGGTAAGTTAAAATAAGAAATGTTTGTAATAATGTCCTTTAATTAATATGAAATGTTTGCCTTTCCACAGATGTGAAGATCGCGAATAAATTTTGATGTTATCTTTATTGCGATTTAATACCAAAGTTGGTTTTGAAAGGTCGTACGTTTATTAATTAACTAGCTGTTGCTCGCGACTTCGTCCCCGTCGGATCTATTTCTATTATTATGTTATAGTGAGCCAATCTTAGAAGATAGACATATACTGTCGCGGACTTTTTTTTAGATCATTTAAAGAGGAATAATTCTTTCATTCAAAATTTTTGGTATCTTGAACCGTTTTCGCAGCGCACGCAAAGGAAGTCCTCAAAGATGAATAATTTTCCCCGTTTTTTCCACATTTTCCATTATATCTTTGCTCCTTTTAGTCGCAGCGTGATGTTATGTAGCCTAAAGCCTTCCTCGATAAATGGTCAATTCAATTAAAAAAGAATTTTTCAATTCGAACCAGTAGTTCCTGAGATTAGCGCTTTCAAACAAACAAACAAACTTTTCAGCTTTATATATTAGTATAGATTAACTAGCATTTAAATTTTCATGCCTAGACCCTATTTATTACATCTAGAACCACAATATGAGCATGCCAAGTGAAGCCATTTCAAAGTAGACAATTTTGTCTACTTACATATATCGTCGCCGCAGTGATTCGCAAAAAAATTCGTAGATTTAAAATCTTTTAGACTTATAGGGTAATTTTTTTATAACAGCAACACTATCGGCGTGCTTGTGTGCGTGTCATCGAGTATAAGAACGTGCTGTTAACACCTACATGTATACAGTTTTGGCTTCACTTACGGCGGACCGATTTTATTAAGGGACTATCAGTCTATGCGTTATATGTCTATAGATACTATACATACTATACTATACTGCAAATGAAACATACTAGCCAATGTTCGCGACTTCGTCCCCATCGATTATCATTATTAAGATTTTTTTTTTTATGCGATGAAGTAGGGAGACGAGCTGGACGTACTCCTGATGTTAAGAGTAACGCCAGCCCATTACCAGTGCAGTGCTACCGGAACTTTGCTAAAGCAACTCCGGACAGAGGTGCACTACACCGACGCTCCCCACTTTGAGTCACAAGATGTTAAGACTCATTGGCCCAGCAATCACGCTGGCCCTTCAGACCGGAGCACAGTGACATTTGCATATCACTGCTCAGGCGGTAGAATGTCTGGCACTGTGGGGGTACCCACCCAGTCGGTCTCCTGCGAAAGAGACCTACTACCGGTAAAATTAATATTAATGTTAGATTCTAACTTGAAACCTTCCTCGATAAATGTACTTATAAATATGAACCAGCAGTGCCTGAGATGTGAGTGCTCAAACAAACAAACAAACGCCTTAAAATATTAGTATACATATATTTTTGATCAAAATAATATAGAAAAACAATAATATTATATTAAATAGATACGCTATAAATGCAAAATGTTGAAGACGCAAAAACATCCTAATTAGGACGTCTTGTCTTCAGGTGATTGGTTGCCGGTGCATTCACGCACAACTGACAAAACTATCTCTTTTTTCTTGTTGGTTTTATCATTTATCTCTTATTCTCTTTCTATCGTTTTGTCTTGTATATATGTTTGCTGCCGCTGCTGTGCGGAACACTTTTTTCGGTTGATTTGTTGGTGTATAACATATCTATTATATATTATATAATAACGTTGTCGAAAACAAACCTGCCAACTCAATTTGCCTCCATATTTGAAAGGAAAAAATCACTGACATTTTAAAAGTTATCTTTGACACGATCAAAAATGCTCAGAATGTTTTTCGTAAACAATTTTAACCATCGTCAATATCGCTTAGCTAATGCCTTTTGGCTTTTCTTCGAAATCGCTAGTTCTTAGAAGAATTTAATATGCTTTATTTCTTCAAAGTCAATGTCAAAATTATCTATATTCCACTAGGCTACATATAGTTTTTCTCTTTGTATATGTATTTATTTTCTTTGTGTTTGTAAATAAAGTGTTTTTTATTTTTATTTATTTTTATAGTAACACTCAATCGTCACGGTATTACAAAACATTTACCACCGGTTCGGAAGGCAGTTTCTACAGAGAAGAACCGGCAAGAGACTCTGATAGTTGCTCTTTAAAAATAAAACTAGCGACCACCTCCGGCTTCGCACGCATATATTACGCGTCTATACTAATATATAAAGCTGAAGAGTTTGTTTGTTTGAACGCGCTAATCTCAGGAACTACTGGTTAGAATTAAAAAAATATTTTTTTAATGAATAGACAATTTATGGAAGAAGGCTTTAGGCTACATAACATCACGCTGCGACTAATAGAAGCGAAGATATAATGGAAAATATGGAAAAAACGGGGAAAATTATTCATCTTTGAGTGCTTCCTTTGCGGGCGCTGCGAAAACGGTTCAATATATGTACCAAAAAATATGAATGAAAAAATTATTCCTCTTTAAATGATCTAAAAAAAAGTTCTCGCGACAGTATATGTCTATCTTCTAAGATTGACTCACTATAACATGATAATAGAAATAGATCCGACGGGGACGAAGTCGCGAGCATAAGCTAGTGTATTACATATATATAAACCTTCCTCTTGACTCTACTATCACTATATCTATTAAAAAAACCCATCAAAATCTGTTGCGTAGTTTTAAAGATTTAAGCATACATAGGGATATAGAGACAGAGAAAGCGACTTTGTTTTAAGTCAAAGTCAAAGTCAAAGTAAGCTGTATATAGTTAACTTATAATCGTAATTTTATAACATAGGATCCTCAGTCTTATATAATATCAACTCCCAAAATTTGGGTATCCAATTGCTTAGTAAAAAACAAATAAAATAACGTGGGAAGTGTTGCCAATTTAGTATTATATCACTTTACATAATGAATTTTCAAGGCTCGCAACGTTTTCGGCGAAATTATTCAACCTTCGCATAATATTTATATTAAAGTTACCGCAAAAGGTTTTATGATTCAACATTAAATACCTCTTAAATATAATACTAGTCGCATCTCGCGGTGTTAGACGTATTTAATTATTTAGATACACTGAGAAGCTTGCGCAATAGATATATATTATGACGAGAATAGCTGCGCATCGGTAGAATCGCGCTCGTAATTGACGTATTGGTGCGAGAAAGACAACACGACTGGGACAACCAATCAACGCTCGCGCACCCGACGATCACGCTCCCCGCGCGCCGCACCGCTCCCTCGATACCCTATTTTTGACTTCTGCGCAGGTTTCGTTCAGCGCTAAAGATTAGTGACGCGTACTATAAAATTACATTAAACTACTTATATTAGCATGTGCTATTCTTAACTGTGTATACAACTTTGACCAAATAGAAATTTACAAGGTTAACAGAAAATATAACAATAACAAAATCGCATATAAAATGATAGAACAAATAGAAGATAGAAAAGTGCATAAAATTATGTGTTTAGACTAATTACTAGCAAACATTTCTTTTAAAGCTGCTTTAAAACTGATGTAATTGTTATATTGGAAGCTATCGATAGTACCCTGGCCTTGAATTTTGTGACGTGTCTCCTTTATGCATTAATTAAACACACAAATCTTTGTCTTGAATCACTCTCTGATAAAAAAAAACTGCATGAAAATCGGTTGCGTAGTTTTAAATATTTAACAACACATAAGGACAGACAGAAAAAAGCGACTTTGTTTTTTTCTATATCTTAGACATCTTAAAAACTACGCAACCCTTTTTCATGCGTTCTTTTATTAGATAGAGTGATAATACACGCAAAAATTAGGGTAAAACTGAGGGGTACAGCTATTCCATACTAATATTATAAATGAGAAAGTAACTCTGTCTGTCTGTCTGTTTTTTCATCACGCTAAAACTACTGATCCGATTAGAACGAAATTTAGTACAGAGATCGTCTAGAGCCTGAGAAAGAACATAGGCTACTTTTTAACTGGAAAAAAGCGTTAAAAGGGGGTGAAAGGAATTATATATGAAAGTCCACGCGGACGGAGTCGCGGACAGCAGCTGGTATTCTATAAAATTTAAACTAGTGTTTACTTTACTTTAATATACAAAAAATGTTATGTACGCCGTAAATTTAATACGTATTAGAATTTTTGTTTTTATTGTATGAAATAATGTGTAAATATGTATTATGTGGCTGTACTTTTAAAATAAATAAATAAATAAATAAATAAAACCTTTAAGTGAAGTATAGTTAAATAATCAAACATTAAAGGCTTCGTAGAGCGCATTGACCTGTATCTAGGTCACAAAATACCACGTCTTGGTAAATGCATATTGCAATGATTTTCATATAATAAGCTATCGGTTGTATATGTTGTATTTCATAGAATGTTTTGTTTATCCTATTACTATTACTATTATAAAGGCGAAAGTTTGTAAGTATGGATGTATGGATGTATGGATGTATGGATGTTTGTTACTCTTTCACGTAAAAACTACTGAATGGATTTGAATGAAACTTTACCACAATATAGCTTATACATCAGAATAACACATAGGCTACAATTTTTGAGGATTGTAAGGGAGGAAAGGGAGGGTCACAGTTTATATGAAAGTCCACGCGAACGGAGTCGCGGGCAATAGCTAGTACCTAATAAATAACAACCTAAAATACCTTCGAAGTATGATTTTGCATACATTTAGTAGATAATAAACGTAATCGCAATAATGCATCATTTATACATACCTATCAATATGTATAGTATATAATTAACTGAAAAAAAAAAAAAAATAAAACCGACTTCATGATAATACCTATTCACCAAAAAAAATAACCTATCAAATTGGTTCATTATCGGCGGAGATATTGCGTATAAAAAA
Organism: Eurema hecabe; assembly: GCA_026213755.1. Classification (NCBI taxonomy): domain Eukaryota; kingdom Metazoa; phylum Arthropoda; class Insecta; order Lepidoptera; family Pieridae; genus Terias; species Terias hecabe. The sequence continues at coordinate 1,665,806 of JADANM010006598.1, forward strand.
GTTCATCCCCCATTTTCCACCCTTGGGGGTTGTTTTTTTATTACTAAATTTAAATGGGACCACCCTTGAGGTACTACCTATACGCCGAAAAAAGATTCGTTCAAGTTGGTTCGTAATTGGCGGAGTTATCGCGTAACAAACATAGAAAAAAA
>JADANM010006598.1:1680819-1692792 GCA_026213755.1 Eurema hecabe
TTAGAGTACATGTGCTGCAGCATCGTCTTCGATGCGCTTTTACGGAGCATAGGGTCTTTAGGGTTCGACTTTTTCCTCTCATTCACTTTAATATCCTTGACTGAGTTGCCTTCTATTTTAATTATATCATTTGTTTTGGATATAACTGGCCGTAAGTTGATGGCGATTGGAACGTTGTCTACTTGTACTGTGTTTTGTGTGTTGATAGCGTTCTTAGGGGGTGGTTTAACTTCAGTTTTATGTGCGATTGTAGCGAGGTTTGCTGTGAATATGGCATGCAATGCTTCTATGCAGTGGGGTATGGAGATCTTACCGACTTGCGTGCGTGGCTCAGCGAGTGCCATAGTACATATTTGTGGCTACTTAGCTACATGTATATCCCCTTATATAGTTTATTTGGAAAACTTTGTCCCCTGGCTGCCGTTAGTAATTATAAGCGGAATATCAGTTATAGGAGTGCTGTGTACGTTAGTGATGCCAGAATCTGCTGGAAGGGATATGCCTCAAACGTTTGAGGACGCGGAGAAAATGATTCGTTCTCAAAAACTGTTTGATATACCGTTTTTAAGAAAACCCTCAGAAGATAAAAAAGGTGAAATTAATCTTGGATATGATTTATAAGTTAAGATAATAAATCTGTTATATCGTAATCTAGATGTGTCCGGTGTTTGTACCCACATGTATGCATGCAAACAAACTATCCTTTTGAATAACTATCAAATACAAAAACCGCTTTAAAATTGGTCGCGTAGGTTTAGAGATTTATTTATAGAAAGGGCAGATAATAAAATACGACTTTATTTATACTATGTAATGAAGATTTTGTAAGTAATAAAGGTTGTTTGACGATTCCTATTTTATTTCGCTCCGCATTAGTTTCAAGGTTGTTTCTATGTAAATGACTACGAGAATTATGTTAAAACCTTACGTAAATACTCCTACTGTAAACATTTTAAAAATTACATAATGTTTGCCATAAAATTTATTTACTGTAGTAATTATATTACTGTGCTGTAAATTTAGATTCAGTTTCAGACTTAGAGATAGAGATATTGACTATACCTAAAATTTTTATATTCTACAAAATAATAAATAAATAGCGCATATCATATTATATTATCCATACTAATATAATAAATGCGAAAGTAACGCTAAAACTACTGAACCGATCAGTACGAAATTTGGTACACTGATGGTCTTGTAGCTTGAGAAAGAACAGACTACTTTTAACTGAAAAAAGGTTTATAAGGGGGGAAGGGAATGTCAAAGTTTATATGAAAGTCCACGCGGACGGAGTCGCGGGCAACAGCTAGTATCCAAATATATAAAAGAAAGACAGGTTTGTTGAAACACTTATAACTCGAGATTGGCTAGAGCAATTTTCATGGCTTTAGGATCGTTGGATTTGTCCCCGAATATTACAATACATATTAAAAATAATGAAAACCTTATAAGGAGGGGGAGTCCAAGTTTGTATTAAAGTCCACGCGGACGGAGTCGCGGGCAACAGCTAGTATAGTATAAAAGTCGCTTTCTTCTTTCTGTCCCTATGTTTGCTTAAATCTTTAAAACTACGCAACCGATTTTCATAAGGTTTTTTTGTCAGAATGATTCAACAGGGCTTATGTGTATAATACATGCATACTAATATATTCGTACGAAGCCGGGGCTGCTCGCTAGTTTAATTATAAATTACATATAAAGAATGCGGAAACGTGTCGAAATACGATATTTAAAATGTCAGTTGGAATGTAATTAATTATTTATTAAGTTTTTTAGGATAATTTTAAAGATAAAATTTAAGAATAGTTCCAGACACCTCTATAATTGGAAGTAAAACTAAATATAGAATATAGTGCGACTCAGTGGCCTACATTATCGAAGTATGCTGAATCTAATTGGAACGTGAACTTTGGACTTGTAGTGCTCTATTGTGCGAAGCGTTGCTGTAGATAATACATTTAGCATTAAGCATTATGCCGCATAATGCGCGTACTATAATTGGAAATTTAGGTAAGAACAGTAATCTAATTATAGGTCGCGTCACGGATGTTTAGCGCTGGACGAGAATAGCTGCGCATCGGTAGAATCGCGCTCGTAATTGACGTATTGGTGCGAGAAAGACAACACTATGGGGAACCAATCAACGCTCGCGCACCCGACGATCACGCCGCACGCGCCGTCCCCTCGATACCTTATTTTTGACTTTTGCGCAGGTTTCGTTCAGCGCTAAAGATTCGTGACGCGACCTATACCTCGTTAGCCTTCCGAAAATTGTGTAAGGAGTCTTGTTGCTAGGAAGAGATCACTGTGTGATTAGGCCGCAATATTTACTTTTTGATATTTATAAGAATATCGGAAGGTATTTAATGTTTCAACGAAATGAATTAAAAAATAATTACATAATTAAACTAAGCGTATCTTTGTGCTCATGTGTGAACTATCATTGTATAATATTAGGGGGCAAATGAGCAGGCGAGCCACCTGGTGGAAAGTGGACATCGCCACTTGTGGAGCTTGACAGTGGGTTGCCGACATTTTAAACAAAGCTACGAAAAGAAGTTATATACAATAATACAACGTGTAACAGAAATGTGTGGTAATATTTTTGCGTGATGTTCAGATGCTCATAGATAGTCTATATACAAGTCCCCGCATTAAAATAAACCTATTTGAGATTTATTATTTCATTAATTCATCAATAAAATCTATAATATGAAAATCAAAACAAAAGTGTTACATCACTTTTCGAATTCTAATGACAGAGACAGAGCAGTAACTTTTTCAATGAAATGCATTGTCATAGGGTCATGCGGTCATTGACACGTAACAGCTGCTAGCTCTAAAGACGTGATGTCGTAGCGTCGATAAATTCAAATATCGATATGCTAGTCAATAGAAATAAAAAATCTCTTGATAATAAACAGTTCAAATGAAATGAATTTTTAATACATTCATTTAAAATTAGGTATTCTTTGCGATCCTTAAATATGACCACGCATTTCTGTTACACGTTGTATAGAGGCTTCTTATTTCCCCGCAAAACAAAATGGCTATCCTAAAGAATATAAAATGATTTTTGACCGACTTTAAAAAAAGAGGTTATATAACGACCGTATATATTAGGCTTTTTTATGTTTGTTCGGGCATAACTGCGCCGTCTGTGAACCGATTTCGATAATTCTTTTTTTGTTTGAAAGGTGATACTTCTGAATTTGGCACCGACTTCAAAATTATGAAATAACTATTAAATCATTTCTATATACTGAATGAAAATACGTATTACTTTGTGCGAAGCAAATTTATTTTTTGCTTTTTAATTTGATGTCGTTTATTTTTATTAAAAAAAAAATTAATAAATCAGAAACGAAAAGGTGTATATGGTAGGTTATTTTTAAAGTTAATCTCCACCTATTATTTAAAATAGTAAATACAAAGTCGCTTTCTTCTGTCTGTATGTTCAATGTATGTTCAAATGTTTAAAACTACTCAATCAATTTTCATGCGGCTTTTGTAACAAATAGAATGCCTGAAGAGTTATGTTTATGCGTACGTTATTCTAAGGCTAGCTATGGACTTAAAAAAAAATCTTATCAACAAATTTGTATTATGGAAAATTCTATAACAACAAAGTTGAATAACTAGCTTAGTGACTATTATGTAGATTAGATATACTTTAATTTAAATACATAAAACCAATGATATTATATAATAGATATGTTATACACCAACAAATAAACCGAAAAAAGTGTTCCGCATTGCAGCGGCAGCACACATACATACAAGTCACAACGATAGAAAAGAGATATACGAGTATGATAAAACCAACAATAAAAAAAAGATATTTAGTTTTGTCAGTTGCGCGTGGATGTACCGGCAACTAATCACCTAAAAGTAAGACGTCCTAATTAGGATGTCTTTGCGTCTTCAAAATTTTGCCCTAATAACATACTACAAATGGTTGTTTATATTACTTATCTATTTTTATAAATTATTGAGTTATTTTTTTTGGATTACGACGCTTTAACTAAAAAAAAGACTTTATAATAATTCGTTAATTTTATAAAAACTAGCCAAGACAGACCTTAGGCTAAAAAACATTATTGTATATTATAATAATATATGATATGTTATACTGTTACTTATAAATACATTCCAGGACTGACCGTTGAACTTGGCACCCGTTTAGATCTCACTTCTTTTGTCGTTGAAGTCAACGACCAAGTTATTTATCATAATATTAAACTTGGCTCTCATTTCACATTTATGTTTTAGATTGGATAACCCTTACAATTTAACGAACACTAAAACTTTACTTCTAAATAATCTTAATATATATAAATCTCGTGTCACAATGTTTGTCCTCAATGGACCCCTAAACCACTTAACCGATTATTATAAAATTCGCACACCATGTGCAGCTTGATCCAACTTAAAAGATAGGATAGCTTAAGATAGGAAACTACGCGGGTAAAACCGCGGGACACAGCTAGTATTAGTATATATTGTTTTATTAAGAGAAATATGTTTTATGGTAATACACTGATTAAATGTTAAGTATCTCACTGGATGTCAAAAGCTTCCAATAATAATAAAATTTTTCGCATTTCATAAATAAATATGACATTTTGATAATGTTAAATATATTGGTATTTATATTGACTTTAAATAAAATAAGATTGAAATTTGACTTATATTATCTATATCTATACTAATATATAAAGCTGAAGTGCTTGTTTGTTTGAACGCGCTAATCTCAGGAACTACTGGTTCGAATTGAAAAATTCTTTTCTTATTGAATAGACAATTTATCGAGAAAGGCTTAAGGCTACTTAACATCACGCTGCGACAAATAGGAGCGGAGAAATAAGATTGTTTAATTGTAACATATTATGTATTGTAACAAAGAATAAATTAAAAATATTATATTTATATTATTTTAGAAACTTCTCAAAGCTACAGCTAGTAAATCCATTAAGCTTACTGACTTTAGCAACATAACAACCAACTTATCTGACTTAAAATTAACTTAACACCATTAATAAGTTTTTATTACAATTCTTATCGCTCTGTCGATCTTCAAACGCGAAAAAACCCAGCACCGCCCCAAAAGAAACACGTACTTAAAAACAAAAGTTAATCTTGTTTTAACTGAAAGATGCAAAAAGTTAATTTGGTTAATTATAAACTAACCGCGCCCCGTGATTCTACCCGAATTTACGCATGTATTATACACATAAAACTTAATCTTGAATCTCTCTATCTGATAAAGAAAACTGTATGAAAATCGTTTACTTAGTTTTAAAGATTTAAGCACACATTTTACGTATAGTAACCGTCAATTACCTATAGCGGTGAACGAAACCTGCGCAGAAGTCAAAAATAAGGTATCGAGGTAGCGGCGCGGCGCGCGGGGCGCGTGATCGTCGGGTGCGCGAGCGTTGATTGGTTGTCCCAGTCGTGTTGTCTTTGAGCACCAATACGTCAATTACGAGCGCGATTCTAACGATGCGCAGCTATTCTCGTCAATCGCTAAACATTCGTAACGATTATTATACTATGTAAAATGGGATAAATTTGAGATGAATCTTCTATAATATAGAAATGAATAGCAAAATATGTTGGTATTTACCAATATAACTCAAAAACGCCTGGACCAATTTGGTTAATTCTTTTATTAATATTCGTTAAAGTTCAAAGATGTTTTTTATAGTGAGAAAAAAATTTAATAACTGTCAGGAGGTCTTTGTCAGTCTGTCTAGTGAATAATAGATGATTATTTTAACACAGCGTCATCTAGTCTCACGCTAAGCAGAGCCTGTGTTAACAAGATAACAGACACATTACATACTTTTCTTTTGTAAATACATACATACAATACATAGCAACATCCAGACCCCAGAACGATACAAATGTAAATTACAAATATATTTTTCCGGTGTGGAAATCGAACCTACAACCCTCTCGCTCAGAAGGCAGCTCTGTAATCACTACGCTACACTATAGCAAAGTTCCGGGTAGCACTGCATTGGCTATGGGCTGGCGTTACTCTTACCATCAGGAGTGCGTCGAGCTCGTCTCCCCTCTTCATATTACAAAAAAAAAAACACAACAGTGAGTATGAACTAGGGATTTACCGGGGGTAGGTCTCTTCCGCAGGAGACCAACTGGGTGGGTACCCCACAGTGCTAGACAATCTACCGCCTCAACAGTGATGTGAAAATGTCACTGTGTTCCGGTCTGAAGGGCACTATAGCCAGCGAAATTACTGGGCTAATGAGTCTTAACATCTGACGACTCAAAGTGGGGAGCGTCGGTGTAGTGCAGCCCTGCCCGGAGTTGGGCTTTATAGCAAAGTTCCGGGTAGCACTACATTGGCTATGGGCTGGCGTTACTCTTACCATCAGGAGTGCGTCCAGCTCGTCTCCCCTCTTCATATTATAAACAAAAGGAGCTTGGAGAGCTTCGTAACCGTAACCGAAATTATAGTTTCGGATAATATCGGATAGGATCGGCATTTTTATTTTAGGTAGATAAGATATCACTCAATATTTATTTATAATCATTTTTCATTTTAAACAGCTGCAATAATTACTCACAGACTGATTGTAATTCCTACCAAATGGTGACATATAAATAAAATAATTTTTAACAAAAAATAAACCGACTTCTAACTAAATAGTAAAAAATTAATATGCTTCCTACAAAGTAATACATATTTTTTTTAAGTATATAGAAATGATTTAATAGCTATTTTATAATTTTACAATATAGATTTAACCAAACAAACACTTTTTGATTTACAACAAAAAAAATTGAAATCCGTCTATAATTGACGAAAATATCGGAGAACGCACATAAAAAAAAAACTATTATACATACAAACAAATTGAGAACCTCCTCCTTTATTGAAGTCGGTTAAAAAGATTACAAAAGATTTGACCCGACGCTTGAAATAATCGCTCAAGAAACTTCCACAGTAAACAAAAAACTTAAAAAATGCTGATTCAGTGTTCACAACATCGGCAAAACCCGGTGGGAACGTACCTTACATTAACTAGTGGTTTTTTGTAATTATATTGTTATTGAATTAGGTGTATTGGCTTTGAAAATCGTGCTTTTATTGTTGGGTGCGCGAAGCCTTTGTAAAGAAAAGCCACGTGTTCATCATACTTCATTTATTCTCAACACTTGTATAGGTCGCTTCACGAATGTTTAGCGCTGGACGAGAATAGCTGCGCATCGGTAGAATCGCGCTCGTATTTGTCGTATTGGTGCGAGAAAGACAAAACTATGGGGAACCAATCAACGCTCGCGCACCCGACGATCACGCGCCGTCCCCTCGATACCTTATTTTTGACTTCTGCGCATGTTTCGTTCAGCGCTAAAGATTCGTGACGCGACTTATAACACTAAATCCATAACACTTTAAACGATTGATGGGCAGTGTGGAAAGTTTCTTCCAATTACTTACGGCCATACGGCCAACTTAAATTTCAGCACGCGTCAAGTCTAGTAATATTGACAGATTTTTATCGCACCGTCGATATTCGAACGCGAAAAAAACCAGCACCGCCCCAAAAGAAACACGTATTTAAAAACAAAAGTCAATCTCGTTTAACTGAAAGATGCAAAAAGTTAATTTGATTTATTATAAACTCTTTTCTTTCTTCTTTCAAAAAACTTGTACACCAGCATTACCTTTCTATCGCTTTCAATTCGAATAATTAGAACCTTCTTATCTTATGTATGTGTCGGAGACTGAATATCTGGACGTCAAATAGAACCTATTTGGGCGTATTCAGACATTCAATTGGCAATCGATAAAGAATACAGTTTTAAAAAGATAACTGTCAAGATGCAGAATTTATGAGGGATTCTGAATTGGGAGTTGAAGCGGAGACGACGATGCGGTTGGCCAATTGAAGACTGACTTCGCCGCGTTCACGATATTCAATGCTCCACTATTTCCTGTGACGAATGTCGAGAGCCTGGTGTCGCCCACCAGGCGACATCTCTCGACATAGATATCGTGCCATCCACGATTTATGTATATGTATTTATGTTTATGTATGTATATTGTATATATAGTATTATATTATGTGTAAGTATTTTGTAATGTGTCTATTATTGTTTAAAGTTGCACTACGCCACCTAATTGTTTATTTTGTATCTTTTGTCCTGACTTGGTTGCCTGGAAGAGATCACTCTTGAGTGATACGGCCGCCAGTTACCACAATGTACCACGACCAAACCGCTGAACCAATTGTAATGTAATTTACACAGGTACACAGATGGTCTAGAGCCTGAGATAAAACATAGGCTACTTTTTTAATGGAAAAAAGGGTTCTAAGTTAGGAAGGGGGGCAAAGTTTATATAAACGTCCACGCGGACGGAGTCGCGGGCAACAGCTAGTTTGTTTAAATTACATAGGTATTATCAATACTAGATTGTATAGTTCCTTATTGTTGCAAAAAAAACTGTAACGACAACGATTGAAAGATAAAACAATTTACTTTGCATATTCTTGTATTTTTTTTTTAACTTCAGAAAGACTTCCCGTTAACCTAGAATCACGAAATTTGGCAAAAAACAAGGCCTTACAATCACAGAATATTTTTAAAAGCTTAATCATAACATAGTATAAACCGAAGTCGCTTTCTTCTGTCTGTATAGGTCGCTTCATTCATTCAGCGCTGGACGAGAAAAGCTGCGCATCGGTAGAATGGCGCTCGTAATTGACGTATTGGTGCGAGAAAGACAACACGACTGGGACAACCAATCAACGCTCGCGCACCCGACGATTACGCGCCCCGCGCGACTCGCCGTTACCTCGATACCTTATTTTTGACTTCTGCGCAGGTTTCGTTCAGCGCTAAAGATTCGTGACGCGACCTATACCTATGTATGCTTAAATCTTTAAAACTACGGAACCGAATTTCATTAGTTACTTTAATCAAATAGAGTGATTCAAGAGGAAGTTTTATATCAATCATCAATCAATATATATAATAAAAACGTAACGAGTCGCTGTCTGTACATGGAAGATATATGAGAAAAAATATTATAGGAGACCTTTATTAATGCAATAGAACCCAAAACAATGACCAATCCAGATCCAGATGGGGTTTTCAATGATATATTGTGGTAAGCTTCACTTAACATTTAGTCTTTAATTCATGTCAATCGGTTGATAAATAAAAAAGTTATGTCAATTTAAAGTAATCTCGTTGAACTTACTGAACGTTTGTTGGCGCGAGTTGGGCATTTTAAGCCATGCTGCCCAAAGTCACTTTTCTACGCGGGCGAAGTCGCGGGCACGAAATGTGTTGGTGAGCGCATAGTTCGATAACAGCTGAACCGATTTACATAATATTTTTATTATAATAATGATGGATGTACGAAGATGGTTGTAAGCAAAAAATTAAGGTGTAGGGTCTAAAGTAAAGGGTACCTAGGATTATAACAGCGTGAACGCGACTTCGTTAACATAAATACGAAACGGGAGCCAAGTTCAACATTATGTTAAATAACTTGGTCGTTGACTTCAACGACAAAAGAAGTGAGATCTAAATGGGTGCCAAGTTCAATAGTCAGTTGTGAAATTTATTTATAAGTAACAGTATAACATATCATATCTTCTTATAACATACAATAATGTATTACAGCCAAGGTCTGTCTAATGATAAATGAGGATTTTTAAACATGAAATATCTAAATAATTTAAAGATAAGCTTATAAAATTAAGAACACATATGTATCTCGCAATTTGATACGTTTATGAGAAATAGTTTTTTGAATTATGAGGGGGTCAGAAGTGCCTCCAAATGGTTCGTATAATATTATACACGGTGCGGCTCGCTAGTTCTGTTTCCCGAACTTGGCTTGACACTCTACCGCGTATCTAGATACAAAAATAAAACATATTAGTGGGTGCATACTGCATAGCCTTACGCCTGGACCAATTTGACTGATTCTTTTTTATATTCCTAGAAGTTCAAGATCGAATATCCCTACGTATGTTTATATAAAACTACGCAATCGATAATCATGCAGTTTTTTTAGATAGAGTGATTCAAGCGGGACGTTAATTGTTATTTTTCAACCGACTTCAAAAAAAGCAGGAGGTTCTCAATTCGACCCGTATGTTTTTTATGTGGTGGTCCCATGTAAATTTAATAATAAAAAACAACCCCCAAGGGTGGAAAATTGGGGATGAACTGTTATACGCAATATCTCCGCCGATTATGAACTAATTTGAACGATGTCGGTTTTATTTTTTTTTTTAAGTTAATTATTTATATTTACAGTTCAAAAATATACTAGGCGGCGTGTGCGTAATGTTACTTTGTATTCAATGCATAATACTCGTAAATACCTGCAAAACCGTGGCTGGTATTTAGTTAACTGACTAAATAAGTTTTTTGTAAATCCAAAATCTTCCATGGCGATGCAAATTTTGTTAAATCAAGATATATAGCCAGTTTTAAATCGTTTAAATCAAGCGTGCGTGGTTTGAATCGGCATTTAGAAACGTTAAAAAATAAATTAGGTATTCAATAACGTTGTTTTTATTCACTTCCTTGATGGTTGTGTTTTTGGAATAATTATACCACTCTAACCAACTTGAAATTTATTCGAAACTTTTATATACAACTAGCGACGTGTCGATTTGTTTTTTCATTATATCTTCGCTCCTATTAGTCGCAGCGTGATGTTATATAGCCTAAAGCCTTCCTCGATAAATTGTCTATTCATAAAAAAATAATTTTTGAATTCGAACCTGAGATTAGCGCGTTCAAACAAACAAACAAATTCTTCAGCTTTATTATATTAGAATGATATAAACCTTTCTTTTGAACCATTCTATCTATTAAAAAAAACGCATTAGAATCGGTTGCGTAGTTTTAAACACAGAGAGAGAGACAGAGAAAGCGACTTTGTTTTTTACTATGTATTGAATAGCAACTATCAGAGTCTCTTGCCGGTTCTTCTCTGTAAAAACTTCCTTCCGATCCTGTGGTAAACGATCTATTTGTCTAATGACGATTCAATGTTGCTATAGCAATATGTAGCTTTTCTACATTTATAGGGTAAATTTCTTATAGCAGCAACATTATCGGTGGGCTTGTGTGCGTGTCATCGAGTATAAGAACGTGCTGTTAACACCTACATATATACAGTTTTGGCTTCACTTACGGCTGACCTATTAAAGGGACTATCAGTCTTTGTATTATACGTTTTTAAGTTTTAACTCATTATAAAAAATGAAAAAAAAACACTTTTGATGTATGAAAAACAAAATCAAATATATCAATAGGCAGCCTTATCGCTATGAATCGATATCTCCCAGGCAACCATGGCGATAAAGAAAAGTTATAGGCTATTGATCAAACTTACTGTTAAAGCCATAACCCTCTTTTTTAGCTTCATAGTCGGGTAGTACCAAAGAGAATTACAGTTACTGGTTATAATACCTCATTACACGAAGCTTGAAAGCCTTAAAGCAAACCTGTTAGGTCAATGAACTCAGTTCAATTTTAATCTTTCATTTAACCGCGAAATCTTACGGGATTTCGCAGTATATAATAATTAACTGTTGCCCGCGACTCCGTCCGCGTGGACTTTCAGACAAACTATGTATATTATATATATAAACCCCCACCTTTTTAAAGTTTTCATTATTTTTAAGATGTATTCTGCTATTCGGGCCAAAACCCCATGAAAATTGGTCGAGCCGGTCCCGAGTTATAAGTGTTGTAACAGACCCGTTTTTGTTTTATTTAAATAGATGTTTGCTGAATAGTAAAAAAGAAAGACTCTTCTATTTATTACTTTATTTTATTTCTATTTTTTTATTTAACTATCGGGGTACTTAATTTTTTATGTTAAAATCTAAAAAAATATTAAATCTACCTGTACTAATAAAGCTGAATTTTGTTTGTTTGAACGCGCTGATCTAAGAAACTATT
>JADANM010006598.1:1762970-1797474 GCA_026213755.1 Eurema hecabe
TATTTATTTATTTATTTATTTATTTATTTATTTATTTATTTATTTATAAGATCCCACTACCGGTATATAGTAATAGGTTTTCGGGTCGGACACTTATTTTGTAACACACAGTAAACATGCTAAAAATAATCGTGCCATTAAATCACATTTTATTTATTTTCACCACAATGTGTTTATTAATTTTGTATGTCACTATACATATATTTGCTACTACATAAATTTTTATTAAACAAATACTAAAACTAAACTTGATAACTTAACTAAATCTTTGGCATTTTCTTAAACTAACTTTAGTATTTAACATTTAATTATTTACAGAAGATACTAAATTAATAATCTTAATATACATATATAAATTACGTGTCACGTTGTGTGTCCGCGATTGACTCCTAAACTACTTAACCGATTTTAAATTTAATTTTCACACAGTGTGCAGTTTGATCCAACTTAAAAGATAGGATAGCTTATATCCCGATATTGCCCCGAGAGCGATAACTACGAGGGTAAAATCGCGGGACACTGCTATTAGTGATATAAAAATGAACCACCACATTTGGCAGTTCATTTCGATTAGACTATTTTTAGAATATCCCTTGAAGCACTAGGATGGTTCCTAAGGAGAGAAAGGGTGCAGGGTATAAGGTTACCGGCATGATAAGTACAGCTTGAACGAAGTCGCTGGGCCAGCTAGTTGTATGTACATACTAAACATAATATATTAACAAAAAATATTAGCATTTTAATTACTTAAATAATTGCTATTAATTTCTTGAAGGCGTTCAATATTTTATGCCTAGGCAATTGTATTTTGTCGCGAATCAGTCAGCAAATGTGGTCTTGACCCCTACCGGATGTAGCAAGACGGAAAACAATGGGGTTTTATATGACATTATAACCCTATTAGTATTACCCAGGCTCATATCTCTAGAATTAAAAGACTTCTATGTCCCATCTACGCTGCAGCACTCCGAAAGTGGCAGAAACTCAGTAAGAATTTGATCGATATTTGCCTTATATAACCCACGCACCCACTAAAAAGAGGCTACTCTTATGTCTCAGCAACGCCGTAGTACTCCTTAAGTGAACGAAACATATTGGAGTTTTCGTTGCTATTAGCCATATATAGCTCACACTCCTATCCCTATAGTTAAAACTATTTATGTCTTATGTCCCAACAACGCCGCAGTACTCCTAAAGTGGCAGATACCTATTTGAAAAATATTTACCCGACTGCGCGCCGCAAAGAAGGGTAATGTGTTCATCACTATCAAGGTAATTGAATAAAAAATAAGTCTATAGAAACTTAGACAGTCGGGGCCCTTTAAATTCTATGGCTCACAAAGCCATTCTATTCTTCAATTATTGGAGTTGGATTTTAATGGGCCCCGACTGCCTAAGTTTGTATCGACTTATTTTTTATTTAATAACCTTGATAATTATTATTCATAGTTCCAGATTGTAGTACTTGTTTTTGTCTTTGCAGTTTTATTTTTATTAGGTAGGTACGTGGTTTGGTTCAATTTTTACGGAGTCGTGTTTTTTAATTTTTTAATTTTTAATTGCCTATTATAATCCACGCTCCATCCACGCTCTTGTACCCACTAAAAAGAGGCTACTCTGATCTCTCAGCAACACCTTACGTCGTGAACGAAACATATTGGAGTTTTCGTTGCTATTAGCCCTATAAAGCCCACGCTCTTATCCCTATAGTTAAAACTACTTATATCTTATGTCCCAACGACGCCGCAGTACTCCTTATCCAGGGTATGAAGGACGCTACCCTGGTATAGACGCCAGGACGAGCTCTGCGAGCACATCCCGAACCCCAGGAGACCACCCCGTGTAACTGCCAACGATTGTTCGCCATACACGCTAGAGGACCTCCCGAGTCACCACGACATGCGTCTACACCACCTGATAGAACCCCTGGAAAGATATGATATTAGGTTTATACTTGCTAGGTTCACTCGCATGTATAACGCATGTATAATAATGTAGTAAGAAAGATCCTGCAGCTTGAAGAGAATTAAAACATTTACAATCGGCATATAGCGTGATTACTGGGCTAATGAGTTAACTTAACATCTTATGACTCAAAGTGGGGAGCGTCGATGTAGTGCACCCTGTCCGGAGCAAAGTTTCGGGTAGCACTACATTGGTTATGGGCTGGCGTTTCTCTTACCATCAGGAGGGCGTCCAGCTCGTCTCACCACTTCATAGTATAAAAAAAACAGTCCGTAGGTTAATAACAGCTTTATATATGGTTAAAAAGGCTGAGAAAAAAATTCCAACAATAATAATAATATATTTATAGACACAAATCTTACATATTATATTCATATATCGAGCAATCTCAAAAGTACTAAGTAGTGCTTTCGCTTGATGCGTGCAATTACATGTGCAGTGACAGAAAATTAACTAATGTGTTTCTTTAAATTCACATTGATCGAAATTTCGCACTTGTGATTGTCGTGTGAGAATGTATGTATGGATTTATGTTTTTATCTTTCAGGTATAAACTGCTGGAGTGATTTAGTTAAATATTGGTATGTAGATAGTTGATACCCTGGATTAACACATAGGACACTTTATATCCCAGTATTGCCCCGGGAAAAGGAACTACACGAGTAAAACAGCAAAGTTAGTAATCTATAATTGAAAACGACTGTAGAACGTGCACTAACATGCGAAATTCTACTCACCAGCACACAGCATAGAGTCCAAAATAGCTTGTTGCCGTCCACCAAGTACTTGTGACTTTCTGCATGTAGCTAGGTCTAAGATTGGAACTGCAGCCGCCCTTAGCACTGGTGCGAAGTTCTCCGTACTTTCTGCAAAGTCAAAAAATATACGTATACTGGCTTACTTCCTTACTTCCTTACTAATAATTAACTCTGCCTGTCTGTCTGCCTGTCTTTCCATTACGCTTAAACTACTGAACCAATTAGAACGAAATTTGGTACACAAATAATCTAGAGCCTGAGAAAGAACATAGGCTACTTTTTAACTGGAAAAAAGGGTTATAAAGGGAGGGAAGGAATAAAGAAAATCTTCGAATGTTATCTCTCCTTTAAAAACTAATGGATGCTTAGTTTGCTTCGATAATTTTGCTAATCAAGCCGAAACTTCTAATTTAAAATATACAAATATAAAGCGGTCGCTACCTGCCTGGTACCCCCATCCACTCACTGCGCACCACTGACCACTGGTTTCAGAACTATCTGGCAGGCAGATAGGGCGTACGTGTGTGTTGAACTGTACACCGTTCCCTGATCGAGCCACGAGGACCAGAGCTATGTCGTTGCTATGTGGACCATCTGAAATGAACAAAGACTTTATAAACTTAGAGTCTTAGTCAAAAGAGAGAAAGGGACAGAGAAACCCTTGCACGCCGCTCAGCTTACAACTATAGCAAATATCGATACAACGTTCTTTCGTGAATAAACTTTTAATCTATCCATCTATCTATAGACTTACTCTTTCTAAAATCTGGATGAGGAACCACCTTCTCCGCCAGGAACCGGTTCTCGTGCTTGTCCTGGATCTTCAGACGATGTTCACCCACGACCACGCGAATGTGATCCAATTGCAAAGGTTGCTGTGAAGTGGACATCTTTTTTTACGCAAAATAATCTTAAAAACTGGACACATTAATCAAATTTACGTATAAAAGGAGGCCTTATCACTTTAAGCCGTTTTTTCCAGCCAACCCGTAAATAACACATTAATCATACAAAAGAAAGAAATAAATATAATATATAAATAGATATAATGATCATAAATAAAAAAAATAAAAGAAAAATATAATGCCTATGCATTATATTATGGTTATAGGTCGCGTCACGGATGTTTAGCGCTGGACGAAACCTGCGCAGAAGTCAAAAATAAGGTATCGAGGGGACGGCGCGTGATCGTCGGGTGCGCGAGCGTTGATTGGTTTCCCAGTCGTGTTGTCTTTTTCGCACCAATACGTCAATTACGAGTGCGATTCTACCGATGCGCAGCTATCCTCGTCCAGCGCTAAACATAAATGACGCGTACTATACACGAAATATAAATTCGGGTAAAACTATGGTGCACGAGTACTTACTTCATTAAATACATCAAGAGGAAGGTTTACATACATATATTATGGGGCCATAAATTACGTGAGGTTTTTTTTTTAAATTTTCTGACCCTTCCTCCCCCCTGGTGAGGTGTCAGAAAAAAATTGATATTAGCAGAGATCCCAATCATTCCAACGTAACAACATTAGACGAGATTTACCTCCCCCCCTTAATAAGTTCGAGTAAAATTGCTGTCCGTAGTTACTACAAAACAAACAAATAGACAAACATACTTTATCGAAGCAATGAGCTGCGGACAGGACCAAGCGTTCAGCAATCACAGCACCGCCGCAGTGGTGGTCGAAGACCAACTTATCAGGATCTAGCATCTGAACCTCCACCTGGAAATACAAGCATTCAAAGTAAAAGCCAAAGTCAAAGTCAAAGCTAAAGTCAAAGTCAAAGTCAAACTTAATTAATCAACAAGGCTACATAAAGTAGCACTTTTGAATCAAACCTGTATGTTATAGGGTATATTATATTGGGTTATTTCTGATGTAAACTAAAGAAATAATTACACAAAAAACAAAGTCGCTTTCTTATGTCTGTCCCTGTGTATGCTGAAATCTTTACGTAATCGATTTTCAAGCCGTTGTTTTTATTACATGTAGTGATTCAAGAGGAAAGTTTGTAAAAATATTTAGAATAATTTTATTTTGTAGGTTTGTGTTTAATATACACAATTATGCCGCTGACTACTATATTATAATTGCAATTATTTATTATCCTTTTAATACCAGTCAGAAGCTGAGACTGCTAGTTTAAAAAAAATAATAATTAAAAAAAAACTATTTATGTAACAGTCATTCTTTAAGTGTCTTTCGTCTTACTTTTTGGGTCAAACACTCATTACGCCACAAGGACTTGAGTGTATTATGATTAAACGCCATCGATAAATGCAAATTGCTTAAAAGTGAAAGTGAAGAGTAATGATGATTTCAGAACGTTGCAAAACTGCCAGCTGTCATCTGTCAAAAGTGATTTGGCGCGCTTTTGTTTATATTTTGGCGGGACGTATTGTGTCAGATCTTACTACGAAAAATATACTTACTTTTTTAATGTTGAAACTGAGGTATTAAAATATGAAATGAAATTTATATATCTCATTGATAAATACGATGTTATTTATGTCTAGTATTAAATCAGTTCATAATAAAATTATTCCTAATAAGTCATTTGAAAGACGAATCGAGCAGAATCCCTTTTTTAAATTGTTTTCGAGTGTTATGTTGTTTTACCCGCGTAGTTCCTTTAGTTATAGATATAAAAAGTATCCTAAGTTTTAATCTAGGGTTGGCGGTAATACCAACAGTGACCACCCACCCCGACACAAGGGCCAAGAGTTGCAGAGGGTTTTAGTGGGTAGTCCCAGGACTATAACTACTATTAACGCTCCCAATGGCCAGGCAAGTTCCACATAACCCGCTGCACCTTACTTAATTTGTGTTTCAATATGGAAAATAGCGGCTTTTGCTAATGTCACATTGACTCATAGTATATCGAATTGAGTTCAATGTCACTTTGGTAATTTGCCGAATTTTGGGCAAAAGCCAAAAACCTTGCATCAGGATCAAGCATACCGGTAGGCTTGTGAAAGATCGCCACATCGTGACTATTAGCCGGTCGTAAGGTACACGAAGAAACAGGGCGAGAACGGAGGAACATAATAATAACCTCTCCCCCAGGATTCATTATTATTCAGTTATTTGCCCCGTAAAAAGGAGCGTAACATTTGTTTTTAAAAATTTCGTGCGCAAATCTAAAAACACAAGCCTGTTTTGATTAAAAATTTAAACAGTAGTCAAGTCTCTTGTTCTACTTTTATTTGTATGAATGGTTATCAAAATGATACTATAAATTGTTGACCTCCCCCTTGGTGCAAAAGCTCCACCCTAGTCATTTATTTAATAAATTTAAATATAAAATAACAACGCTTTCTATCATCAGTATTACACCTTAAAACATTTAAGAAAAGAGCATACTCCTTTCTGAAATCAAGACCGACAACAAGTTCGTAAGTCCTTCGCGAATGTTTATGAGCGGAGGTGGTTATTTCCGATCAATTTCCCCTCCTCGTTTACCCGCTTTTATCTAAAGAGCTGTTTCCCGCGACTCCGTCCGCGTGGACTTTCATATAAACTTTGAATACAAAAGGATTTCCCCGCTAATTCCCGTTACCGCGGGAATTTCGGGAATTCCTTTCTTAGTGGATGCCTACATCATAACATCTTTGGGCTGTGCGTTGATAGATCACTATGTCAGTCAGTCCCCTTTGAATTAATTATCTTAATTTATCTATACATATAATAAAAACGTAACGAGTAACTGTCTGTACATGGAAGATATATGAGAAAAAATATTAAGGAGACCTTTATTAACGCAATAGAACCCAAAACAATGATTTTTTGAATTTTTGTCTGTTTGTGCACGCTAATCTCAGAAACCGCTTATCATATCTAGATAGGGTTTTCAATTATATATTGTGGTAAGCTTCCCTTAACATTTAGTGTTTAATTCATGTCAATCGGTTGATAAATAAAAAAGTTATGGCAATTTAAAGAATCACGTTGAACTTGCTGAACGTTTGTTGGCGCGGGTTAGGCATTTTCAAAAATGCTGCCCAAAGTCACTTTTCTACGCGGGCGAAGTCGCGGGCACAGCTAGCTCAACTTAAAAAATAGCTTACATCCCAGTATTGCCCCGGGAACGGGAATTACGCGGGTAAAACCACGGGACACAGCTAGTATAAGGATATACTATATATGCAGATAGAAATACTCACTTGCCAAGGAAATGCCCCATAAGGCGCTTCAGAGCCCCCGACGATCTTCCCACGTCGCATATTGAAGTCAACAGTTCTCGTCCCGCACTGCACTTTACCCTTGCTTTTATTGGGAACTAAACTATTAAAATTATTGTTAAAATAACTCGTCGAGAAACTGTTAAAAGCCTTCGACGGCCGCGTCCTATTTCTATAGAACTCGACATGATTTACGTGACTCAAAAAAACGTTAGCCAACGTTAATTCAAAAACAAACGTTAAGAATACAAATCTGTACATTTTGACACTTAACGAAATTTTCGTTAAAAAAACAACACTGGTTTTAGTTAAAAAGGATTTGACATAATTCGATTTTGATTAATATGTTTTTTTTTTAATTGAATTATACTTTTGTTTACATAATAGTTGCTTTACGTCTGACTGACACGACGGCTTAATATAAAGTGATTCATTTTTGAAGAGGATTTATTTTTTGTGTTGAACACAAGGCGACGCATGTGGGTCACACGAGGCCTGAAGATGCGTCTATTGTTATGCCAAAATACAACTTTCACCTAGATTTAAGACCAGCGTTCTATATAGGACTATTATTCGTACAACCTTATGAATTTTTCTTGGGTGTTTTATACATATTTTAAAGTATAACTAGCCTAATACCCTGGTTTTGCACGCATGAGTTTCGTGTGTCAATAAAATAAAAAGCAACCTACGTGTTAATTCAGGGTCCTTTCTTCATGAAATTTCGTGCTCTTTAATGAAGCTATTTTATTTTAGGAAGTTTATACAGAGTTAAAAAATCGTCAACATCGGTACAGCTGTTTTCGTGTTTTAAAATGGTTTTATACAGTACTCATTTCCATTAAATAAATAATTACGTAATTATTACGTTTTGTATGTTGACATAGTTTTTTATCGTGCACAAGTAAGCAAGTTAGCCTGATGGTAAGTGACTACATCAGCCCATGAACAGTCCCAAACCTAAGTATAGGTCGCGTCACGGATGTTAATAACAACTTATAATAATAACTTAAACTGTCTAAGTTTAGTTACTTTGTTATAGATTTATTTGTAATAAAAATTCGTGGTACTAAAATACATAAGCTATTATCTCATCAAACAAAAAACATAAAGAATCATTTCTTTGAAAAACTAAGAACTTCCTTCAGATAACCCTAACGTTTCCCATCATATAAATTAACAAATAGCTTTAGTCAAAAATCGTTTTGTAACCATCGTTTTATATCCAAGAGAAGTCGCGGTCAAAGCCTAGTTCAATTCTACGTCTGCGACTGCGCTCATAATATATCAATGTCAAACGGCATTATCTTAGCGAATACATATTTTCTGTAAATTATGACATAAAGGTACATGATAATTGAAATATTTTACTTAAAGCGAAGTTCTTCACGAATATTTAATTTAATAAAACTAGCCGTGTCACAAGGTTTCACTCGCAATGAAATGAAATGAAATGAAATGAAAATAATTTATTCACTTAAATCACCTTGTGATATTTATGAACGTCAAAACTAAAAATATAGATCAATACAGACATGTCGTTGCAGCCACACAATCTGCTTTGTCCAAAGCATTACGTTATTGCAAAAAAAATATAAAATAATTTTGCCGTCTGTCTGTTTCAATCTATAAACGCCTGTTTCCAAAGGGTAAGGTGTATTATTAATTATGCATGTATTATACATACACCATTTTTTATCGGCAATTTTTTTTATCTGGATAAAATTAGCAACAGTGATATGAGAGGCAAGACAAAACGAATAGATGTAAGAAAGAGAATTAGATTACTGAGTGGGCAATGGGCAGGACATGTTTGCAGGATGAATAATAGATAGACAAAACGCCGAATGGATACCAAGGGACATGAAAAGGAGTAAAGGGAGACCCGTAAAAAGACGGAGAGATGCAAAAGGCTCGAGAAAGAGAGTTATGGAGAGGTTTAGGAGAGGCCTACGCCGCAGAGGCAATTACTACCAGTGTGTTATAATTATAGGAAATGTAAAAATTTAATTTATGTAAGTAGTAAGTAAAATAAAGGCCATTTTATTTTATACATACACCTTTCTCTTGAATCAGTCTATCTGAATAAAAAAACCGCATGAAAATCTGTTGCTTATTTTGATAGATTTAAGCATACATAGGGACAGACAGAAGAAAGTGACTTTGTTTTATATACCTACTATGTATAGGTCGCGTCACGAATGTTTAGAGCTGGACGAGAATAGCTGCGCATCGGTATTGGTGCTCAAAGACAACACGACTGGGGAACCAATCAACGCTCGCGCACCAGACGATCACGCGCCGTCCCCTCGATACCTTATTTTTGACTTCTGCGCAGGTTTCGTTCAGCGCTAAAGTTTCTTGACGCTACTTATAATGATGTTACAAATATTAAATGCATAAAGTTTGTTTGTTTGTAACTACCGGATTTTCCGAGAGTTTTGTTTAATTACTTGAACCGATTTTGAAGTTTCTTCCAATAGAAATAAACTTTCATTATCTTTATATATTATCAAATGCTGTTTATCGTTACTTATTAATTATTAATCTAAATCGTTTTCTTGTGTCTGTCCCTAAGTATGCTTATACCTATTAAACAATGAAGAAATTTATGAGTCTTAAAATCTGATGACTCAAAGTGGGGAGCGTCGGTGTAGTGCACCGCCCGGAGTTGGGCTTTATAGCAAAGTTCCGGGTAGCACTGCATTGGCTGTAGGCTGGCGTTACTCTTACCATCAGGAGTGCGTCCAAACAGTTAAAAATAACAATTTAATACCACACAAAAAAACACTGGAATCGGAATTTTGCAGCTTGATTTATAGTATACCTAATATTAAAATACATATATTCTACAAGAAATAAAGTTGAAAATAGATTACTTCGACTTTTTATAATATAGTTTCGTGAATACCTATGTTACAGGCTTTTTGATCCTTATTTGTTCCTGGTCATGGTTCATCAGGTATAGTTAACCCATTCCTGAGTCGTCAAGCTCTGCTAGTGTTGATGGGGGGCTCTGCTAGTGTTATAATGAAGTAGTACCCAATCCAATGGTTTAGAATATGGCCGTATACCGCATAGACTGATAGTCCCTTAATAATTGGTCAACCCTAAGTGGTAGGTACGCAAATAAAAAAATTACTTTGTCACTGCTATAAGGAATTTACAGATTGAATTAATTATTATTATTTAAAGATTAAAATCTACGAAAAACATACGAATTTCAATACGATGCACTGCGGCGACGGTCTATGTAAGAATAAAAATATCTACTTTGAAGTGGGCTCACTTTACATGCCCATTTGCGGCTCTAGATGTTTTTTATACTATGAAAAAGGAATTAAAACAATCGTAATAACGTCGCGAGTGATTATCACGCTATCATTATTCTACGGTTCATTTATAACCCCCCAAAAACGTCACACTTACCAAACCAAAACTTTTTTTTTTTTTTATAGTGCAATAGGCGAGCACTTGACCACAGGTCGCCTGATGGTAAGCGACGCTGCGGTCGAAGATGTAGCGCGCTCGCCTAGAAGGAACCAGTTCACTCTTGTTTTGAATGAGCTCAGGTTGTAACATTCAGAGAAGACCCACCCAGGGAGCTCATTCCATACTTTGGCGGTTTTCCAAACGAACGTGGAGCTGAAGCGTTTCGTCCGCAACCACGGGATATCTATGAGAAATTTGTGACGTTTGTTCGAGCTCCTAGACGTTCGGTGGTAAAATGGACTTGGTGGGATCAGGTCGTGAAGATCAGACGCGCACTCACCGTAATAAATTCGATAAAAAGCACTTAAACTGGCCACCTTACGACGATGTTCCATACTCTGGAGGTTACATTCAACAAGGGAATCATCGCCAATCATCCTCTTGGCACGCCTCTCAATGGTTTCCAACGCCTCAAGCTGGTATTTAGCTGATCCGTCCCAAAGGTGTGAATAGTACTCCATGCACGACCGAACCTGTGCTTTGTAAAACTTTTTACAAGTGTAGTAATGAACCCCTTGGTATTGAAATCACGTGTTGCTGATTGCCACAGCCAAATATCGACCCTCAAACTTGTTTTATAAATAATAAAATTAAAAAAATAATAAAATTAAACCCCCTTAACTAGCTCGAAACAGAAAAATACCGCTTTTAACCGGTACAAACCGGATCACTCCGCCTTAAAAAGCGTTCTAATTTCATAGTTAATGAACGGTTTATCAGTTACAGTAACTTTGACCCATAATATTGGTATATGTGCAAGGCCGATGCGCAGGTAATAATGGTATAGAAAGATTAGTTGTTTATTTTTTTTATTTTGTCATTTTTATATCGCCTTAATAAAGCTGTCGACTGTTTGGTTTTTTTCGAATGCAAAAATAAATCTGAAATTTTCATTTGTATCTTTTTGTGGATGTAGATATGTATTATATGTATCTATTGACAAAATGAATAAATGTATATTGTAAATTGTGATTGATCATATTTCTAGTTGACTACATAATATTTTTTTTTTCATTTATTAATCAACAAAAGATACAAATATAAATTTACATAAAAACCTCGCCAAACTTTAAGGTTTGAGGGCGAAATGCGCTCATTTTTGTTAACATACTTAATTTACAATTTAACTTTACTTAAAATATACAACAATACGATATTTATTTAATTAATAAGCCATTGCGTGCCTATTCATGTTTAATTTTTAAAATTAAAAGATGTATAATATATGTTTGGAGAAAAAAACGTCAAATACAAACGTATTTTTTTAAATTAGATTTAAGTTTAGAAATTGATAAAAAATATATTAAATCTCCATTGATGAAAATCTGAAATAGTAAAACAAACATATCACGAAACACGTTTTTTATTTGTAGCAATAAAAAATGTAGGTTGAAACTATTGTGTTATCTGTACACTTTCCTAACTACGCATATTCGCAACTAATGCCTGTCTTGCATCAGATCTAATGGTTTTTTAATTGATTTACGTGAAAAGATAAAACGCTGAAAAATCCGCCATCTTGCGACATCGCAATCTATTTTAAAATGGCGGCTAGATTCTTTACTTAATTATCTTTCAATTTGTACTATTTCTAAAGAGAAATATGTTAGGTCGATATGGGACAGCAATGGGAGACGATTGTTATGAGGCAATGATATTATAAAATAGATATGTTACACACCAACAAATCAACCGAAAAAAAGTGTTCAGCACAGCAGCGGCAGCACACATACATACAAGTCACAACGATAGAAAAGAGATAAATGATAAACCAACAAGAAAAAAGAGATATTTAGTAATAACCTAAAGGTAACACGTCCTTATTAGGATGTTTTTGCGTCAACAATGTCATTGTTATCAGGTTACTATTATTAATTATTACATAGTATAAAAAAGTCGCTGTCTTTTGTCTGTCCCTGTGTATGATTAAATCTTTAAAACTACGCATTTGAGTTTCATGTTGTTTTTTTCATCAAGAAGAAAGGTTTGTGTGTATAATACATGCATAAATGCAGGCAAAATCGGGAAGCGAAGCTTGTAATACTTAATATTCATAAAAACATCGGGTGGTGCTCTGCCGGGGCACACGGCCGTTGGTTTTAACGTGAAACGTCTATGTTAGCGAATCGCTTTTAGAGTAAAAGATTGAACTGAAAACACGATTGACGCTGTTTTAGCAGCGAGCTGACTATATAAGTGAAATATTCACTCATTTTTGTTTTTAAGACTAATAGTTTTTTAATTATTAAGGTACGATGATAGGTATAGTCCTTTTCGTTACGGTCCACTTTTTAAACCCTGCCCGGAGTTGGGCTTTATAGCAAAGTTCCGGGTAGCACTGCATTGGCTGTGGGCTGGCGTTACTCTTACCATCAGGAGTGCAGCTCGTCTCCCCTCATCATATTATAAAAAAAAACCTGGTACTCGTAGGTATGTTTCGGCGCGATTTTAAAGACATTTCACGCCTATGGCTGGACCGATTTTATTAATTCTTCTTTTGTTGTATTTCTTATTATTAGAAGCGGGTTCTTATATAAGAATAAATTAACATTTCCCCTTTCATTATTATTTATTTTTATTAATTATAGGCAGGTACGAAGTTCGCCGGATCACCTAGTCTATACTAATATTATAAAGAAGTAAAGTTTGTGTGTTTGTTAAATTGTAAGGAGTAATCTCGGGATCTACAGAATCGATTTTAAAAAAATCACCAATAGAAAGGCACATTATTGCTGAGTGTTATAGGCTATATAAAAAAAGATTGTTAGCATTATGTCCAACAAAGTGGCCACGGGTCAGCTAGTAATTTATAAACTAATTATGAAGGTATGTCCTACACAAAAAAATAAAAGATTTTTTTTTTTATATTATGAAGAGGGGAGACGAGCTGGACGCACTCCTGATGGTAAGAGTAACGCCAGCCCATAGCCAATGCAGTGCTACCCGGAACTTTGCTATAAAGCCCAACTCCTGGCGGGTGCACTACACCCACGCTCCCCACTTTGAGTCGTCGGATGTTAAGACTCATTAGCCCAGTAATTTCGCTGGCTGTGCCCTTCAGACCGGAGCACAGTGACATTTTCATATCACTGTTCAGGCGGTAGAATGTCTGGCACTGAAACTTATTAAATAGAAATTATTTTAATAATAATGTTTTATCCTTTTGTCGTAAGATTAAATTAATTAATCAATGTCATAACTCTAATAATTTATATTAATTTTTATTACATAAAATAATTAATTATTATTATACACATAAAAAAGATAATTATAATTTATTATTATAAACAAACATAGAGCCTTATCATTATATTTTTACAGCTTATATCATTTAGATAACTGTTAAGAAAAACTTTAGGCGTTTAGACGCTAGAGAGAAATATACAATCATACAAGCCCAAAATGATGTAATCATAAAATCATAACGGTTAATAATAAATCTATGTTTCGCTATATGTAGCCTAGTTTATTAAATATATATTTGACTTGGAATAAATAACCCTTCTTTAAGACATATTTTATCTGTATATACTTATGTATTTGTAACTTAATGAACTTGTGAACGAAGTTCATGAACTAGTGGATGTTTTCTCGTACACTTTGAGTGAATTCGCAAGAGTTTTATTAATTACTAGCTGTTACCCGCGACTCCGTCCGCGTGGAATTTTATATCAACTTTGAACCCCTTTTTTCCAGTTAAAAAGTAGCCTATGTTTTTTCTCAGGCTCTAGACCATCTGTGTACCAAATTTCATTACAATCGGTTCAGTAGTTTTGGCGTGAAAGCGTAACAGACAGACAGACAGAGTTACTTTCGCATTTATAATATTAGTATGGATTAGTTATGTAAGAAATTATTATTAGTTACGTAAATTGTATGTTTTATTTTCACACTATTTTTATGTTTAGGATAGGATAGTATGTTTATTTTTGTTTTTTAATATTAATTAAGTATTATAAGATGTACATTATATTAGTTGATAGTTGCACTATCCCATTAGGTTAAGGCGTGTAAAGAGGAGCATAAATAAATAAATAAATAAATTTACTTGAAACGGTGTTTGTCCGCGATTGACACCTGAACTACTGAACCGATTTTTAATAAAATTTGCAAACCGTGCGCAGTTAGTTCCAACTTAATAGTTAGGTTACCTAACATGTCAATTTATAACATGCATAATATATCCGAGCGAAGCCGGGGCGGATCGCTAGTGACATATATGTTTTATATGTGTAACATGACACACAAAAGTTAGTATGTCTTGAAACACAATGACATTTTGTATATAACTGTATTGTGCTATCTGATTTGCAATATACGAACCAGAGGTGGCCAACGTATTACGAAGAATTTTCATCTTTATTTCATTTTCCCGTTTTTTCCACATTTTCCATTATAGCTCCTATTAGTGATGTTATGTAGCCTAAAAGAATTTTTCAATTCGAACGAGAAGTTCCTGAGATTAGCGCCTTCAAACAAACAAACTCTTCAGCTTTATTAGTATAGGTATAGATATAGATATTATATGCGTAATACTCGTAAATGCGAGCGAAGCGGGGCGAGACACTAGTAGGTAGCTAAGGAATATTAAAAAAATACTTAAGAGGTGTCAACGTGTAAGAGGTGATAAGACACCCGGATTGATGATTGTTGTCTCTTTCCAACCATTCGATTGACAATTTTTTTTTAATAGGACGACGAAACGAAAATAACTGGCTTTATTAGCAACGGCGGATCCATGGGTCCTTGGGTTCATGACCACCCTGGGCTTGTTCCAGGACTAATTGTCGAGGTTTTGTTTTAAATTTATTGGTATCTTGTTGTAAACGCTTACACACATAAAAACTGCGTTTTTATTATATTTAAGAATCTTAGGGTGTTCTATTATAACAAGTTTATTAGGGTCTCTTTGTGTTCTGCTGTTTACTTCGTGAGCTTTTTTGAATAATTCCTTATGTCTACGTACAAATTTACATATTTCAACTGTAATTGTAACTACTTAATGATTCATTTCTTTATGTACACTATTACACCATAATAAGAAAAGATTTGTACCCATATCTTGAACCTAACCTAACCTTGAACACGACGATGTGGTCTCTCACTGACGCCAAAATTGCATCTGCCCTTGTTTCTATGAGAGATAGATAGACAGAGAAACACTTGCACAACGCACGGCTCACAATTATAGCAAATTGTCATTCCAGTTTTTTTTTTATGGTTAATTTTTCCGTCTAGCAAAAGGACGCGACGTGTGAATAGCAGCATGAACGAAGCCGCGTTAGCAAGCTAGTTTATAAAATAATTTATTATTTGTTATTTTACAATTATTGACTGATGAATACTTTGAGTGAATAATTTCTTATTCAATATCCACATAACAATTATTATAAGCATAGTAAAAGTATACATTTTTGACTCATTTAGACAACTTATGACAAATAATGCGAATTCAAAGAAAGTTCGCGTTGGACATTCATATAAACTTTGACAATCAGTTCAGTAGTTTTAACGTGATGGAAAGACAGAGTTGCTTTACCATTAATATTATTAGTACTTATGGATTAAAATAAATAATTAAGTATGTATTTAATTTAAAAAGCACCAAATGTTGTCTATAGCGGAACGTAACACAATAAAGTTCTTGTTAAAATGATCATGCTGTTGTTAAAAGGTACAATTATTATTTAATTTATATATTAACTGCTATTTAAAAACAGTATTTAAAAATGATTTGATCATTAATCTGTTCAAGAAATTTATTTTAATATGTTTTATCCTGCAGTCTTGTAAATAATATAATAAATATAAAACAAAATCACTTTTTTCTATATGACCCTATGCTATAAATACTATACTTATTTAAACCACGCAAATGATTTTCATACGTTTTTTATCAAACGTATGGAAGGTTTATATGTATATTATATGCATGCGAAACCAGGGCTGGTCGTTAGTATGTAAAATATAAACAATAAAAGTGCACACAATTGTTGATTCGATGATTGAGTTCGGTACACATATCTGAATGTTAGTGGGTCACCGATGTGCGCATTGTTCGGGGTTGTGTAGGCGGACCTTAATATCGTCGGCGATTGTTGAGGAAAATGTTATACTTATTGAGCCGCTTCGTGGAAGATTTTTGTTTTTTTTCTTCGTATGACAAACACAGTTAACCTCGCCAAATTATAATTGGAGAAAGGATTGTAATATTCTGCAATTAATATCTGTTGACATTTCTTATAATAATGCATATTATGTCTGTACTAAATAAGTATAGTTGTAATAATTATAATACTTTTTTAATTGACAAATTATTGCTAAATATTGTGTCTGTGGCAAATGTCATAATTTCAATATTTTGTCTCGCTCACTCACTTGTCACCGCGGTTTTTGAAGAAAAAGCGGGAGCGTCACTTAAAACAAAAAATATTTGTATTGTACCTATATGATAAATATTTTGTGAAAAAAATATATTAGTTAGTTTTTAAGGATCATTGTTTAAGGATCAATATGGATTTATAAATTTATTGGAAAATAATTAATACCAAAAGATGTAACGACACTTCGCTATAGGGCGAGTCGTGCGGCGTGCGCGTCTTAGGCTGCCTGGCAGAGATGGCTATTTTAGCGATGGCCGATACACGATGGTTTTATTCGATTTTTCGAACATCTCGATTGTTTCGACTTGGACTCGATTCCCACTCGGTCTGTTATTGCGACTGGCGCATAGTGTTCATTCGAGTTGTTCCTCGATGGCTTAGTAAGAGTTCCGCGATTTCTTGCGAATCATACAGCGACGAGAATAAAATGCTCGATTGTGTCGCTGTCGATTCGATTGACTCGAAACAATCGAGAAACATCTCGATTGTGTTATAGAATGGGGAATCGGTGGTTTGTTTAACCACTTTGATTCTTTCGATTGTTAAAACATCTCGGAATCGCCCATCGCTAGGCTATTTAAATAAATAAATAATTTTAGGACATTTATACACAGTGCCATCTAGTTCCAAGCTAGGCAGAACCTTGTGTTATGGCAACTAGATAACGGAATAAATTACATATACATACTTTTCTTTTGTAAATACATACATGCAATACAAAGAAACACCCAGACCCCAGAAAAATACAAATGTAAATTACAAATA
This sequence comes from Eurema hecabe, assembly GCA_026213755.1. Classification (NCBI taxonomy): domain Eukaryota; kingdom Metazoa; phylum Arthropoda; class Insecta; order Lepidoptera; family Pieridae; genus Terias; species Terias hecabe. Next base: position 1,780,517 of record JADANM010006598.1, read on the forward strand.
TATTTTCGGTGTGGGGATCGAACCCACGACCCTTCGCGTAGAAAGCAGTTGTGCTACCACTGCGCCAAGCGGTCGTCATCTATTTAGCAATAAGGTCGCCTCTTGTAGGTACGTTGTTTTGTTTTATTCATGCACTAATTTAATGCTTTGTAATGTACATCAAACATTTTTAAGAAAATAAATAATTAAGGATTTAATAAAACATAAAAACACTTTGGTAAGCGGCGTTTAATTGTTACAAAACATACAAAAAACGTGATGTTTAAAAGTCAAATAATCTCTTGGTAACATACATACACAGCGTTTTCCAATAACAGAGCATTGTGCGACATTTCGATCAATGTCAAATCAAAGAAAAATATTTGTTAATGTTCTGTCACTGCACATGTAATTGCACGCATCAAGCGAAAGCACTACTTAGTTCTTTTGAGAATGCTCGATATATGAATAAAAAAAGATTTAAATAGAACATTCATCGTTAAGCATTATGACGCATAATGCGCTGTAGTACTTAAACTGGAAAACGCTGACATTTACACAGCAGAACATCTTTAAGTCAATAGTCAAAATTTTGAGTTTGTTTTATATGATGGCGGGCAGAAGTAGGTGCCCCTTATGACCTTAATACAACTAATTCACGAATGCGTTGCCCGCCTTTAAAGGGTTAAAGACAAGATGAACGAAAGGTCTTAAACACTCCGTCATGTAACGCGTAACGCCAGTGAGTCTTGCTTCTCTTTCTCGCATATAGGCATCTCATGTTAAGGGCGCTTTTTATTTTAATCTTTGACTTATCGAGGTTCTACTGTATTTACATTTTAATGGACACCATCACAGCCTAAAGGCTTAAATTGTTATAAACAAACTATTTTAATGCAATCTCTCTGAGTTTCGACTTATACACCCTTCCTATTTCGATAGGATTTTTAACATATAAGCAGTCAGATTTTAAATTATTTTTCCGTTCATTTAGTTAAGTCTTTATCGTGTAATATATAGTAAAATAAATTAATATATATTACTATATACATGTAGTATAGTAAATAAATTAATGTATAGTACTATATAGTTTATAGTAAAAAATTACGCTATATACAGGGTGTTAGAATTAAGTCCGAAAACAGAAACTGTAGATATTATCCCCATGACGATGATGATAGCGTTATGCATAAAACTTGATACTGGCGTAGATTTTTGTCTATTTGGACTTTTAAATTTGATATTCATTTCCCGACCATTTTTTTATAAATTCGATGCTGTATTTTTTATAATTTTTTGCTTTATTAAGATTGGGAGAAATTTTAATATACACAAATACTTGTCACGTTGTTTGTCCGCGATTGACTCTTAAACTACTGGACCGATTTTAAATTAAATTCGCACACCGTGTGCAATTTGTTCAAACTTAAAAGATAGGATATCTTGCATCTCGATTTATTACATGCATAATATGTTCGAGCGAAGCCGTTCGGATCGCTAGTAAATAATAAATTTCTGCACTACAGTATTATAGTACCTACACTGACAGGATCTGAATAATCTATAAAAAACTATAAAAAAATCCAATTTTTTCGAGTTTAAATATTCAGAATCATCCTCTGAATCTACCCTCCCAATTTTCGGAGTTAATTCTTACATCCTGTATATCTTTATCGTATAAAAAACCGAAAATTATGTCCATTTGTCTACATATATCGTTCTCTTTCTTACAAAACACCAACGGTATGTATTATACTTATTAAACCGGCAAGGGTGCGAAAGAGATAAGCTTTTCGAAGCCAAAATAAGTTAATGGTCTCTTTCCAGTAGTCGATATTTGTTTCACTGTCTTATATCGGTTTCTTAGCTAAATATTATTAATTGATTTCGCTTAAAAGATTACAGCTTGCACAACTGTTCAAACATTTGATAGCCAATTATACAGGGTGGTAAGAAACAAGTGTCAGCGAACCTGATGATATAATATACTAGCAGTAGGTCCTTATTTTGTGCTATTGTTATGAAATAATTAACTTAAAAAAACCGACTTCATGATAATACCTATTCAACAAAAAATAATCGTTCAAATTGGTTCATAATCGGCGGAGATATTGCGTATAAAAAGTTCATCCCCAATTTTACACCCTTGGGGGTTGTTTTTTTTATTATTAAATGGGTTGAGGTTATTACCTATACGCCGAAATAAGATTTGTTCAAATCGGTTCAAAATTGGCGGAGTTATCGCGTAACAGACATAGAAAAAAAACATACGGGTCGAGATTGAGAACCTCTTCCTTTTTGAAGTCGGTTGAAAATAAAAGATAGTTATAAACTAAAATTGCAACACTTACACAACGTCTTTGAGACCCGAGAGAGGAATAATTTTTTCCGAGCTATGAATGGGTCTACGAACTGAACATGTGTTGTCAGTATTGGAGAATTGCCTTGAATTTGGGTAAATTTGACGCTACAAACAATATTTAAAACTTTGTTACATTGTTATTTTAAGAAAGAGATTTTCGATTTTATTTTATTCAAAAATGTTTTAAGAATGGTAATATAACCCTTCAGGCTTGGACATAATTTTCTCAACACCCTGTATATAGTTCAAATAACTATTGAGCTATTTCTAATTATTATTCAAATTAAATTCATCACTGGTTTCTTAAACGTATAAAAATTCACATGCTATGTTGTTTCATAGCAACTGAGTAAAACCCAGTTTAACTTATAGCTAATAAAAACAAAATAAAAAAGCGACTTAACTTTTTTGAAAAAAATACTTTATAGAGGATCTGAAACGATTTTCAGTAATTATTAAAAATTTTCTCTGATAGTGGTCCTTTTATGGAGATAGATTTAAGACTACTTTGAATCAATGATTTTTATTAAAAGTGTTTTTTAGCAAATAGCATAAGCGCGATTCACGATTATGACATTCCCAAAGCATCGGGACAAATGGGGATAATATCCTCACTTATTACAAAAGTTTTTGAGTTTGCAAGTTTGTTACTCGTTCACGCAAAAACTACTAAACGAATTTGGCATAAATTTGGCCTGGATTTAGATTAGGTCTATATAAGCACCAAGGATACTTTTTATACCGGCATTGCCATACGGGAATTAAGCGGGTGAGGACCTCAGGACGCGACTAGGCCTTTATAAAGCACTTATTTCAATAGTTAAACTCAAGATAATAGCGACTAGCTCAAGTTCATTATTACACCGAAATCGGCACGGCGTCTACATTTTTATCCACACAGTCAAACTGAGAACCCTTCCTAACACTTAAATTCTGTATCGTATCACAAATTTCTTCACTACCTACATTAACATCACTAAAATCACTTTTACCTACATCACTATGTTTGAATTGTATATGTTTCTCTAAACTGGACTTCTGCACGCACTTGTACGGACAATGGGGGCATTTCACCGACTTCTGTCTCGGTCTGTACGGTTTATTTTGGCCTTTTAAGTCGATTTTCTCCCCTTCCTTTTCATTCAGATGCCTCTGCTTGTGTTTCGTTAGGTTTGTCTTCTGCACACAACGGTAACTGCACAGATCACAGCTAAACGGCTTCTGATCGGTGTGCAAATACATGTGCTTCACCAGATTGGGTTTTTGCACAGTCCTATAATCACAGAAAGGGCAGGCGAACGGCTTGTACCCCGTATGCGTTCTCTCATGAACCACCAAATTGTTCTTTTGGGCACATCTGTACTCGCAAAACTGACAGCGAAATGGTTTCTGCTTCATATGCACTAGAATATGCTTGGCTACGTTGTTCTTTTGCCCCGATTTGTAGTCGCAGAAGGTACACGCGTAGGGCTTTTCCCCTGAATGCGTACGTTCGTGGATTTTTAGTATGGCTGGTGATTGGCACCTATACGCGCACTGAGAGCAACTAAACTTGCCCAATTTCTCCAAATCACTAACACTGAGACCGTTCTCACACGATTTCGCGTGCTGTTTCAACACACGTTTCGAAGGAAACACCTCTTTGCATTTAAAACAGCTGTACTCCCCTTTAATGCTCATCGAGGGGTCATCGTTAATTTTATTGCTGATGTTGGAATCATTTTCATTCTTCTCGTAGAACTGGTAGTTGAACAACTTGTTTTGGTCTGTTGGCTTGAGATTTTCTTTGGGTTCCTCGTGTTGGGTCATTTCAATTTTGGCGGCATCTTGCCTTTGTTTTTTCAATTCCTCGGGGTATGGACTAGAGTTCTCGTATTGCCTGTTGACGACCAGGTTCTGTGGGTTGTCTCTTATCACGTCCGTGGTGTAGTTTTGTATGTAGTTTGTTTGTCGTGGGTACAGTTCTAGCGAGTTTAGAGCTTGTATGGGTATATGGTTGTTGTACATAGAGTATAGATGATCTGGGGTGACATTGCTGGTTGGCTGTGGTTGGGACGGCTCGCCTTGTGGGATCTCACCTGAAAGAGCAGAAAAATGAAATGAGTACATACATAAATATATATTATAAAAAATAAAGATGTAAACCTTTTAAAATTTCCTATCAAACAATCGGATTAGTATCCGTTATAAGATTGTATAATAAATTAAATACCTATTTCATACAATTATTGTAAAAAACATTGATTCCAGAGCGCATGTATTGAAAGACACAAAACAATTTACAATTAAGAAACTTTATCTTTGAACTCACATGTTATTAACAAAATTATTTTATTAGTCGTTTCATCTAGTTTTAAATTTTTAATTATGATAAATAAAGTAACGTTGTAATCTTCAAGTTCTGTGCCGTCAAAATAAGTCCAATTAATGTTGCTCGGCCGAGTACTCGGTTGAAATAAAATTAAGCCGAGTAATACTCGGTACTCGTTACTCGGCAAAAGTGTTACTCGACGCATCTCTAATAATAATAGTGTATTAGGATAGACAAAATTTCAAAAATAACCGCCAAAATTGACCGAAACTTCGATCGCACGATTAAAGCGATGACGTAATAATTCCTAGCTCGTAAATTTTAATACATAAATTATAACAGATAATGTCAAATTAGAAAGGTCAGTATACAGGTTTAAAATACCATATTTTAATTAGAAATCTTAGTATAAAATTATTTATAATATTTGAGGATTCACCTGTTTATATTGTGGGTAATAAACCCGATATTGGAATTTTAAGTTAATCCAAAATATTTGACCAAAACATCGATTGTATAATATTATATTATGCCTTAGAAATATATAGCCAGCAAAATAAAATCGGCAGTAATTCTATGCTATCACTTCATAGTATAAAAACATGCAACATATATACCCGCGAAGTCAGGTCGCTAGTATATGTATGTTAATCTTCTATATAAAATAGGTGTCACGTTGTTTGTCCGCGATTGACTCCTAATCTACTGAACCGATTTTTAATTAAATTTGCACACCGTGCGCAGTTTGTTCCAACATAAAAGTTAGGATAGCTTACATCTCAATTAATTACATCCTTATTATATCCGAGCGAAGCCAGGGCGGATAGCTAGTACGTATCAGTGTTCGGGACCTGAAGCTCTGCTCCGAACACAATCGATGTCGATTTTCCTTATTTTCGATACAATTTTTGAGCAACTTCGAATTAATATAAAAACTTTTTTGTTTCTGTTTCGATAAAATTCCGATAAACTGATGTGCGATCCGATTCTTTATTAGAGTATAAAGTCTCATAGCTCGGTTAGCAGTATCAAAAATTTTCAATATCGACGACGATTGCATTCGGAGTAGCTACTCTAAAGTGGGCTGACTATCGTGCCAGAGGGCGTAATATATCGTTTATGGATCAAATTATCGCTTTACTTTGCTTTTTGCTTTGGTGTCAGCGGGGAGGGTAGCACATAGCACGAAATTATTGTAAATCTATACTAATATATAAAGCTGAAGAGTTTGTTTGTTTGAACGCGCTAATCTCAGGATCTACTGGTTCGAATTGAAAAATTATTTTTTTTATTGAATTGACCATTTATCGAGGAAGGCTTTAGGCTACATAACATCACGCTGCGACTAACAGGAGCGAAGATATAATGGAAAATGTGGAAAAAACGGTTCAAGATACCAAGAACTATGAAAGAATGAAAGAATTATTCCTCTTTAAATGATCTAAAAAAAAGTCCGCGACTGTCTATCTTCTAAGATTGACTCACTATAACATAATAATAGAAATAGATCCGACGGGGACGAAGTCGAAGACGAGCAACAGCTAGTGTACCATAATAATCGCACGGTTCCGAACGCTGGACTACGTATAAGTATATGTATCTCATCAGTGGAGATTTCATTGCGTTTTGATCAATAAGTAGGAAGCACTGGAGAAGACCCATCACTCTAGCCCTTATTCCGCTACAAAACCTTTCCTTTTAATGTATTTAAAAGGTTAACGCAGTGAGACACTTAGTTTTGCGACCGTGCATAGGCGGAGGTGTTCACTTGCCATCAATGGCGGATCCAGGGGACCATGGGTTTCATAACCTGAGCTGGTTTCGGGGCAAGGACAACCCTAATCAATACATATAATAAAAATGTAACGAGTCGCTGTCTGTACATGGAAGATATATGAGAAAAAATATTATAGGAGACCTTTATTAACGCAATAGAACCTAGAACAATGATTTTATAAATTTTTGTCTGTCTGTTTATCTGTTTGTTTGTGCAAGCTAATCTCAGAAACGGCTTATCCTATCTAGATGGGGTTATCAATGATATATTGTGGTAAACTTCACTTAACATTTAGTGTTTAATTCATGTCAATCGGTTGATAAATAAAAAAGTTATGGCAATTTAAAGAATCACGTTGAACTTGCTGAACGTTTGTTGGCGCGGGTTAGGTATTTTCAGAAACGCTGCCCAAAATAACTTTTCTAAACGGGCGAAGTCGCGGGCACAGCTAGTTGAACATAAATTTACTTTTAGAAATACCTATTTTTACTTGACCACAACTGATAAACATGGCGCCAAACCTGGATCGGCCACAGCCTACAAATAGACGAACCTTCTTAACTGAACAACTACCAACCATCACGTAACAGACCGGACAAACTGAATGCTTGAACAATATCACGTTAAGCTCGCCTTGATACTGGCAGACTATTTAAATGACGACTTCTGTCAAATTCTTATAGAGTTCAATGCGCATGCGTGATAAAACTCGAATCGATTGGCGCAGGGCTTTTTAAAGTTAGGTCTATGACAGAAATGTCTCCGCAGACCCACTGAAAAGCAGTGTTGCCCGAATTAATTGTAGCCAGACAATATCATCCATACTAACATTACAAATGCGAAAGTAACTCTGTCTGTCTGTCTTTTCATCACGCTAAAACTACTGAAGCGATAACAACGAAATTTTGGTACATAAATAGTCCTTAAAGCCTGGGGAGGGACATAGGCTACTTTTTTATTTAATCTACCCCCAAAAGTTTTCACGAGGGGTTGAAGATTTTTATAATCTAACGCTTTCACGGCCAAACCGCTGAACCGATAGTAATGAAATTTGGTACTCAGAAGTCTAGAGCCTTCAGATAAAACATAGGCTACTTTTTAACTGGAAAAAAGGGTTATAAGGGTGGAAGGGGAGTCAAAGTTTATATGAAAGTCCACGGAGTCGCGGGCAACAGCTAGTATTTAATAGATATGTTATACACCTACAAATCAACCGAAAAAGTGTTTCGCAAACAACATATACCTATACATAGTTTTCTTTCATTTTATATTAAAAAATAAAATGATAGAAAAGAGATAAATGATAAAACTAACCAAAAAAGAGAGATTCTTAATTTTTTTAGTTGCACGTGGATTCATTTAAATATAAGACCGGCCCCTAATCACCTAAAAGTCTTAATTAGGATGTTTTTGTGTCTTTAAAATTTTGCAATGATAATTTATCTATTTAATATAATATCATTGTTGCCAGTAACAATATAAAAATTATTAACAAACCCGTAATTCAATGAAAACTTAAATTTTAAGTAACACTGCAACTAATAGTGATAAGAAACTTATGTTCTAGGGTTAAATATTCTCTTCCTAACATTTTCGATTTTTTTTGTCGTGAAACGTCTTTAAAATCGCGCCGAAACATACCAGGGTACCAGGTTTAAAAAGTGGACCGTAACGAAAATGTCTATATAATCGTAGCTTAATAATTAAAAAACTATTAGTCTTTGAAACAAAAATGTGGTGTCAATATTTCACTTATATAGTTATCTCCCTGTTTAAACAGCGTCAATCTTGTTTTCATTTCAATCCTCTACTTTATAAGCGATTCTCTAACATAGACGTTTCATGTTAAAACAAACGGCCGTGTGCCCCGGCACAGCACCACGCGATTTTGGTAACTATTTAGATTTGTAATAAGAATTCATAACAATTGCAAAATAACCTATTACCATCGGAAACTAATTTCCTAACACACTGTATACACTATACTAAGTTATTAACTTTCTAACGTCAATAAACAAACAAACAAACTGATCACCTGTGTAATATATGCAAGTACAGATTTACTACCTGTACAAAAATTGCCATCACAAAAAAATCTTTGCAATAAGAAACAAAAGAGTCCTAATTGTATGTATTTAAAATAAATTGTTAATAGCAATCGAGCCAATCAAATTGAATGGCTTGTTTCAATATCATTTACATATAGTTAATATTAAATATCACCCATCACATACAAGTCGTAACACGAATGTTAATGGTACATGCAAATTTATATTTTTGATGCATTTTTTATTTATTTAAACCATAATAAGAAAGGAACGAAAATAAAAACTTAGTGGAATAACCAAAATTAGGTGTAATAGGCGGTCTTAAAACTTAAAAGTGATTTCAACTAGACACCATAACCCCAAAGACAATATAGTATGACTATAGATACTGCATTCTACTTAATAAATTTAATAAACAATTATTTTCAGGACGTTTATACACAGCGCCATCTAGGTCCAAGCTAAGCCGAAGCTTGTGTTATGGCAACTAGATAACGAAATAAATTACATATACATAATTTTCTTATGTAAATACATACATACAATACATAGCAACACCCAGACCCCAGAAAAATACAAGTGTAATGTAAATCTATACATATAATAAAAACGTAACGAGTCGCTATCTGTACATGGAAGATATATGAGAAAAAATATTAAAGGAGACCTTTATTCGCAATAGAACCCAAAACAATGATTTTTGGAATTTTTCTCTGTTTGTCTGTTTGTTTGTGCACGCTTATCTCAGAAACGGCTTATCCTATCTAGATGGGGTTTTCAATAATATATTGTTAAAAGCCTCACTTAACATTTAGTGTTCAATTCATGTCAATCGGTTGAAAAATAAAAAAGTAACGGCAATTTAAAGAATCACGTTGAACTGGCTGAACGTTTGTTGGCGCGGGTTAGGCTTTTAAAAACTTATTAATGCTGCCCAAAATCACTTTTCTACGCGGGCGAAGTCGCGGGCGCGGGCGGGAATCGAACCCACGACCCTTCGCGCAGAAAGCAGTTGCGTTACCACTGCGCCAAGCGTTCGTCAAATTTATATAATTCTAATGTATATTATTATTAAATTAGCAATTGAGAAACAGATACCTAGTCTTTTTCCTGTTTAAACATTTAATAGTAATACAATTATTTTCTCGGAACAATCCCTTATCTTGCAAATAATCATTAATTATAAATTCCTTTAATCTTCCTTTTACATTGATAATTTCCTGATACCACGAATACGATTATATGTTAGTCTAGTGTCTGTATAAAACTTTCTGAATAAAAATAATTATTTCTATATTCAAGAACAAAGGTATAAGTAGCGTCACGAATCTTTAGCGCTGAACGAAACCTGCGCAGAAGTCAAAAATAAGGTATCGAGGGGACGGCGCGTGATCGTCGGGTGCGCGAGCGTTGATTGGTTCCCCATAGTGTTGTATTTCTCGCACCAATACGTCAATTACGAGCGCGATTCTACCGATGCGCAGCTATTCTCGTCCGGCGCTAAATATTCGTGACGCGACTTATAAATTATTTAAAAACTTACCATTAACTGCGCCTGTAGCTAAGCCTTGATTCTGTCCATCGTAAAACATATATGATTCATCATCCTGTTCAGGCTTTATATAAAATGGCATCGGAAACATATTCTCATTCTGTTCTATTCTCTGATCAGCCAACCCAGCCACCAACCGTTGGTCCAAGCGTTGGTCCAACCGTTGATCCAATCTCTGGCTCAAGCTCTGCTCAAATCTTTGAGCCAATATTTGATCAATTTTCTGGTTCACTGTATAGTCTACTCTATCAAAATGCGATAATTGGTCCACTCTGGCCAAGTTTTGCTCTAACCTTTGCGACAAATGATGCTTCAAAACATGGCTATCTACATACTGTATTGGACTACGCCTTGCTTCTTCCTGATTTAACATCATTTCATTTTCCATTTGCCTGTTCAAATTTAATTCTATCTCATTTAAATGATTGACATCTCTGCTTATTAACTCATTTCTATTAATCTCTTCCTGTATGTGCAAATGTAGATTATTCTGAAGTTCTAAGTCATTCAACGGCCGACCCAAGTCTATATTTTTATTAAGAGTTTGATTCATTAATTCCTCATGTCTCAATTGTTCGTTTATAAGGTCTAACTCGCTTAAATTCTTCGGTAAGTGTGCAGGTATTTCGTTGAAATTTAGGGATCGAGTTAAGTGGTTAGTTTTGAGCATTAGCGTTGACATTTGTCTGGGAGATATCGGTAACTGGAAGTTATGAACGAGTGTAGTCGGGTTGAGGGAAGATTGCATTGCTAGTTGAAGTTGTTCCATCGTAATTGCATTATGATGGTAGTCCGTTGTGTCGATTTGGTGCGATTTCTGGAGCTGCAAATAAATCATATTGATTAGAGATAAAAATTTGTATAAAGATAATATTATCACATTGATATTATGACGCAATCTAGAAACTTATTACACATAACTAACAGTAACTTTAAAAGCAATTACTTAGTAGAGTAAAAATTTATTCAGATTAATTTTTTATTAATATTTATAATATTCTTTATCATTTTTTCGGGAAAAATTATATTTGTATTCTTTTAAAATTATACCTATTTGAGAATAAACCCTCAACTATCATAACATAATAACACAGTATAAACAAATTCTGTCTTCTCTATCTGTTCCTATGTTTGTTTAATCTTAGAAGGTCGCAACAAATTTTTGAAGCTACTGATTCAAGAAGTAATATGTATAACTGATAACATATGCATGTGAATCTGGGGTACCTAGTTAAATATTAACTTTAATTCCATCACAATGTCACATTACAAAATAAAACTTATTGAAATCAAATGCAGCCTATGGTTTTCCTAACATAGTTTTCATTACAACTACAACTGAAATGTTATAGTTGATGAAAGGTCTATTTTTAAAATAAAATAAAATAAAAAATAAAATTTATTGTCTTCTGCACATACAACAACAAACAAACATTTTATGAAAAATATTAAAATGAGAAAACAAAAGGAAGCATCTCAGCCTGTGCTGTCCCGAAACCGAAGTCTGAGACCTCACTGTTTTTCAGACGCTCCTGGCTCCCTGTGATGTTGTGCGGGAGCAGGAGGGACAGACGTAGCAAATTTTTACCAAATATATCTAGCTACAATTATGTTAAAATGTTTAAGCAACAAAGACATAAGAAAATTAGGCAGATTTACCGGATTCCCACTACAGTAATACTATAGGTGTAAAAGTAACTTTGTCTGTTTATTTGTCATACATTTACACCTAAACAACTGATCTATTGAACGAATTATACCAATATTTTATACAACAAAGTGTTTAATGATAAATTAAACAATTACTGAAAGTATGTATAAAAACTATTTTATGCAGTAAAAGTAACCACAAAACAAAACATTTTAAAATTATGCATTAATGTTCCATAATTAATATAGTAATATATTCTAAAGACGAATTTTACTTACCGAAATTGCACAATCAAAACAATAGAACTTTTTTTTTCAGAAAATCTAAGAAATTATTTATCAATGCTGTATATCTTAAAACTATAATTCCAAATGAATATCCAATTAATAAGATAATGTGAAGCGCATGGAAACATTATATACAAATCAGACTTATTCTTATCAAAATTTGATAACGTATATCGGCTACTTCTGTTGCCATGGAAACTACGGCGATTTCGCGCATTCAACCAATTTTAACAAACAAAAAAACTCAAGTATAGTAAATAGAACTTACGTTTTCCATATAAGTTTTGTAATTTTCCTCCTCCAACAAATTGTTGTCCTCCCTCTTAACAAAATCCATTTCATAAAAAATTCAAAAAGTTGCCGAAAAGATAAGTTTATTCATAACGTACAAATTCTAACCTCCCTGATATTTACGCATTAATACTTAAAGCTTGCTCTCAAGATTAAAGGAAAAAACCAGGGTTTTATAAAAATATTTAATTACATGATTCATGCGTAAAGGTCAAGTTTAGTAAAACGAATAAAACAAAAAGATTTTGTTCTTTTGACGTTAACGAGTGAAAGAAATAAAAACTGGTCAAAGACAAAGTAGAATAACGTCAACGATCGTCTTTCTCGTGTTAAGCATCAACGACAATGAACATCTGTTGGAGAAATCCAGGGTTGCCAATTGCTATATTTTTAATTTTTATCTGCACTGAATTTGATAATGTTTTTATCAAAATTAAATGTATTTTAAATTAAAGTAGAAATATTACATTAAAATGGTTACTGATTGTTTCCTATCACACTTTTATAAAAGCAATAAATACCAAATTTAATTATAAGCTGACCTTCAATCGACATTGTAATGTAGAAAATTCTCGACATTCTTAATTTTTAAAATTTTTACTCTACTTAATTAAGTGTCAAAAATCAAAATTAATGTTGTTTGTTGTTGCGGGTCGCAGATCTAGTTTATTTATTGGAAATTATATTTTATTAGAAAGCCAAATAAGATTTAAATATCCTAAATTTAAGCAAATACAACTCAGGTTAGTGCTTTTAAACATAAAAATATAAATAATATTATGACATTACGTGAACCGGCGAACGTAAAAATAATTTACATGTCTAAAGAACCTGCCCAGTGCCTAGTAAAAGATTTATTTTGAAATGTTGCATTGATTATTTAATAGTTTAACGTTCCTATCCCGTTGTGCGCTATGCCTATATTAATGTTTTACTCAAAGTATGTCTCAAAGTATGTATGTCAAGTATGTCTCAAAGTTTGTGTATGTTTTTATTTCATACCTTCGTGATATTGGTAAAGATAACAATTATACCCATACCAGACGGACAATGTTAAGCCATTCCCATATATGTTTATTTTTTTCATTAGAGGTTCTGAAATACGAATTAACTTTTCCAGAAATTTCTCATCAAACATGTCCAAGACAGCATTGGTAGTCCTGGCGCAAGGCGCCGAAGAAATGGAAACGGTCATCACAGTAGATATGTTAAGACGAGGTGGAGTAAGTATTTTCTTAAAAATATTAATTGGTAATATCTATCATCATACTAATATAATAAAGCTGAAGAGTTTGTTTGTTTGTTTGTTTGAACGCGCTAATCTCAGGAACTACTGGTTTGAATTGAAAAAGTCTTTTATTGAATAGACTTTTTATCGAGGAAGGCTTTAGGCTACATCATGCTGCAACTAATAGGAGCGAGGATATAATGAAAAAAGAAATCGACGGGGACGAAGTAGCGAGTGACAGCTAGTACTAGGATATAAGTTGAGAACCGTTTTTTTGCGAATGATTGGTACATACTTAGTTCCTATACATTCAACTTAGGATGTTTGAAATAAGTGCATATCTCTTTCAAAAGGCTACAATTGAACAAATATTAAAAAAGGATAGTGAATTAAAAATTCATTGCACACTAAATTGGGGAAGATATTTTTAAGATTAAATAATTAAGATTATTTTTGTACTCTATACAATAAACAGGTGACGGTAACTCTAGCTGGTTTGGATGGAGCTGCTCCGGTTCTCTGTTCGCGAAACGTCACATTGGTGCCTGATAAGTCATTGGCTGATGCTTTAGCCGAGAAGCCACAGTATGATGCTGTAAGTTTTTTTTTATTTCTGTACAGCATATAAATATAATTATGAAGTTGTTAGTGTATGGCTTTATTATAAAGCATATAATACACATAAAAAATTGAGGCCTTACTTACGTACTACTAAGTACAATTTTATGCTAACTTAACTATTTTTGGGGCAATATGTGTTCCAATTACAATTTTATATATATAAAAATGAATTGATGTTTGTTAGTCTCGATAAAACTCAAGAACTGCTGAACTGATGTATCTAATCTTTGTCTTGAAATGTTCAAGGTCCAGAGAAGGTTTAAAAGGTGGGAATAATTCGAATAATCACAGGGAAAATCAGGGATTTAATATTTCCCATACATAAGTTTATTGAAGCAGTACAATGCCTGGTGGGTCAGTTAGTTAGATTGTGAATTCCGCATCATGGCATTTGTCCAATTTTAAATCTTCTTTTTCGACTGCCAATTTAGTATCTGAATACGCCCAAATAGGTCCTATTTGACTTTCAGTTATTCAATCTTCGACATACTACTTTTATATTAGTATCTATCTATACTAATATAAAAGCTGAAGAGTTTGTTTGTTTGAACGCGCTAATCGCAGGAACTACTGGTCAAATTCTTTTTTTTATTGAATAGACAATTTATCGAGGAAGGCTCTAGGCTACATAACAAGTCGCGAGCGACAGCTAGTTATTCATAAAATTAGACTTTGCTATATAAATCTTTTTATAATAATAATAATAATTCTTGATTGTCAATATACTATTTAATAGAGAAATACACCTTAAAACTAGAAATAAAAATACAACAAATAATTTTTAGTGGTTGCCTGGAAGAAATTACTTGCAGTGATAGAGCCAGTTACAATATTGTAATTGAATGTCACTAAATAAATAAATGAAATGTTCCAGGTAATTCTCCCTGGTGGTCTCGAGGGGTCGGACCGACTCTCCAAGTCCAACGAGGTCGGTAGCCTACTGAAGGAGCATGAGAACTCTGGCAGGATTGTCGCTGCTATCTGTGCTGGTAAGATTTTATTTATTTATTACACTTCGTTAAAACATTAGGTACAGATATTTAATACAGTAAGAAATTAATGTTAACTGGCGGCCTTATCACTACTCAGTGATCTATTTTGTTATTATAGTTTTGGTAATTTAGTTTTTTTTTTTATAAGCAGGATGTAAAAAACTTAAGTATGAAAACTGTAACCGTAGATATGAATATAATAAGAAAAATCTAATAAACCTTATAATTTTTTTTAAGTTTAAAATTTTATTATTTTTAGGGTACATTGATCATGAGCAACTATTAAATTAACACTATTAAGATATTTTTTGTAAATACTTACATGTAACATATAGACTTATACCCCAAATATGATATTATATTAAATTATATACTTAAATATTTCAGCTCCAACAGCGTTTGTTGCTCACGGTGTTGCAAAAGGCAAAAAAATTACCTCCTACCCAACAACTAAGGACAAAATTACAAGTGAATACACTTATATCGAGGGAGAACGCGTCGTTGTTGATGGCAACATTGTTACTAGCAGGGTAAGTGTGACCATACTTTGAATTTATAAATAAATAGCCGTGTTAACCCCCGGAGTTACCGGTCAAGAAGCCATTGCATAGTTTATAACCGACTTAACAAGGGGGATATTTTTTAACTGTATATTTGCTTAAGCAACACAAAAACTATTTTTTTGGTTAAATTGATATTGGTATAGATAGTTGTAGCAATTACTTGGTACTGTCTTGAATTTATTATAAAATAACTACAGTAGAACCTCGATAAGTTAAAGTCCAAGGGAAACACAAAATATTTTAAGTTATAGAGGTTTTAAGTTATCAAGGGTCTATGTTAGGGATAGGTTAATAAAGAGGTAGGTATATGTACCCTTGTTCCTATTTTTCTTCTAATGCATCAGAAGAATTGGTTAAATAAAATACAGAAATTTCAAGTTATAGATTTCAGTTTCCTTTTTAATGATGAGTTATAATGTACTTTCATGTATCCCAAATTGAGCCGCAACTTCTTTTCTTTTCAATCCATTTTTCACTGCTTCTATAGCTTTTAATTTATTAGCGTATGTGAGTGTTTTTAGTTTTCTTTTTGAACTCATTTTAAGCAAGTTTAATCACTAAGTACGTAAAGCGATGTTTCCAGGACAATGATCAAAAACTTATGATCTATGTAAGGCTAACCGCCGCAAAACTTTAAAGAAAAGAATTTCTAAGAAGCAAACAAAGGGTGACATATGTATTGTTTACGTTAACAATTTAACTAGTGAACATGTGCAAGCAATAAATGTACTGAAATCTTTAGTTTTGCACACTATTTCAAAATGGTTCATTGACAAACAATGTTATGTTATAGAGGTTGTGGAAACATTTCTTTAAGTTACTGAGGGCCACTACAGAGATTACTTATTGAAGTTATAGAGGTTGCGTATTTTGAGTTACAGAGGTTTTGGGCTCTGATGGGAAGGGAACAAATTATTTTTTGAAGTTATAGAGGTATTTAGGTTACCGAGGTTTGACTTATCGAGGTATTAAATCATTTCTATACATTAAATGAAAGTATGTACATATTACTTCTTGCGAAGTAAATTTATTTTTGCTGTTTAGTTTAAAGTCAGTATATTTTTGTTAACAATATTTGAGCATATATTAGGACATACAGAAGATAGTGATTTTGTTTTATACAATGTAATGAAGGTACTTGATATATTTTTCAGGGTCCTGGCACAGGTTACTGGTTTGGTCTTACTCTAATAGAAATGTTAACAGGCAAGGAACAAGCCGCACAGGTGGAAAAAGGAATGCTCATCTCAGGATATTAAATAGACAAGATTTAGTTATTGTGCTGTAAGCATAAAT
>JADANM010006598.1:1943079-1955804 GCA_026213755.1 Eurema hecabe
GATTAAATACTTAAAATCGTTGTCATCACTCAGCCCAATCCCACATACATACATACAATATATAGCAACACCTAGACCCCGGAAAAATAGAAATGTAAATTACAAATTTATCTTTTCGATGTGGGAATCGAACCCACGAACCTTCGCGCAGAAAGCAGTTGTGTTACCACTGCGCCGGTCGTCAGGGTCTAAGCTACCTGTATGCCAAATATAAACCAAACCCAATCAGTAGTTTCTGCGTTAAAGAGTAACAAACAATCAAACATAACTCACTTTCATAATTATAATATTACTAGCTGTTGCCCGCGACTCCGTCAGCGTGGACTTTCATATAGAATTTGGACCTTCCTTCCCTTATAACCTTTTTATCCAGTTTAAAAGTAGCGTATGTTTTATCCCAGGCTCTAGACCATCTGTGTACCAAATTTAATTACAATCGGTTTAGTAGTTTTGTGGTGAAAGCGTAACAGACAAACAGTTACTTTCGCATTTATAATATTAGTATGGATTAGTATGATTTCAAATCTGACCCAGTTTCTGAGATCAGTAAGTTCAAACATACTAAATTTTACTAATTATAATTATAAATATGTATCGATTATAGGTTTTCCGACATTAAACACACAATTATTATTAATTATTACTTGGATATACAATTTATATTAAAAATGTGCGCATTTTTTACCAAAATTTACATTTATTAAACTAGCCCTGCGTTTCATCCTTGAACAATCTATTTTGTTTGCAAAACTCACTGAATTCGGTTCAGCAGTTTTCTAGATATAAGTACTAAATAAGTAAATCGTTTATACATATTACTTTTAATTTCACTTACTCGTAAATACCAGATATAATATATATTTTACATTTTAAATCGTAAAGACACAATTTTGACTTAAACACAATTTAAAATTGTTTAGTAATTCTTTAACAATATTTTTATTAACAACAAAAAAAACTATTATTTAAAAGAAACAGTATATATCACAATTCTCACGAACCAGCCGCGATTCAAATCAAATTCAAATTCAAATAAAAATTCATATTCAAATTCAAGTCAAGTTCAAGTTCAAATTCAATGCCACCATCAAACAATTCGCTCCGTAAGCAGGAAACTGCTAAACATAATTTCATAAAACTCACTTAAAACAATATTTACACGGGAATAAAAATAAATTAAATCGAAAAACATAATATACAGATATTACATTGGAATATTTTTACATTTCTTTTTTTATTTATTTACAATTTAAATATTCGGGAATTCATGTATGTATCTTTCCATTTATTTGTACATAATAAAAATAATTATTATATAGTATTATTATGATTTTTCGTATGGCATTATTGATTGTGTTGTTCTGTTAAAAAAATGATGTATAATCGTTTTTCTTGTAAAAATCGATAATTTGAGAGTACCGGTTTTCAATGTTTTCGTCTTACGAAAAACTAGTTTATTAACAAAAATAAATAATAAGGTTATTTGAAAAAAATCGGTATTTAGTGAACTCGATTATTATAGAAAAATATCGTATTTATGTATAAGTTGATTTTTCTTAAGAATTTAAAACATTTTTTTTCAAACCGATTGTGGTAACATCGTTTTTTTAAACTCCAATTTTTTGTTATTCAAACTGATTTTAATGTATAAATAATCGATTTCAATGTTGACTATACGATACGAAAAATCGTATCGCACATATCGTAACGATATATTTAAAACCGCTCTTTAAAACTATGGAATGGCGTTTTGATAATTTTTTTGTTAAAATAATTTTTTTCTTCAAAGAGCAGTTTATATTGTGCGCCATTTTGATATGAAATATGCGATATAATGGTTGATATTTTTATGTTTTAACTTCAGAGGAGTATATTTATAGATTATATACATACATACATAATGGATGAATTTGTATTAGGAATTGTTTTTAGTGTGTCTGTCAAAATCATTTTTCTCAAGAACCATTGACCATCCTTGTGATAAAATCAAAATTTCACTGTAATGCATCTCTTATGAAGTTATTAACATTAAAAATGTCAACCACTAAACTGTACCCTCAAAAAAGCAATTTTCAAAATAAATGTCTTATTTCACACCACAACGTTCCATTGGAAACAGGACAGTTGGAAAATAAACACATACGGACGAGGCAGAATAATATAGGTCGCGGCACGGATGTTTAGCGCTGGACGAGAATAGCTGCGCATCGGTAGATCGATGGGGAACCAATCAACGCTCGCGCACCCGACGATCACGCGTCGACCCCTCGATACCTTATTTTTGACTTCTGCGCAGGTTCCGTTCAGCGCTAAAGATTCGTGACGCTACTTATACATTTTTCTTCAACTACCCGCATTTTGGGGAAACTTCGAGAACATTCCACCCCGGCGTTCTAGCTTTGGATTACATAGCTTAGCTATCACAATGGAATCACACAGTCAAGCTGGTTATCAGCTGCTGGCACAGCTTCCCGTACTCCCTCTGATCTCCCGAGATCCTCCTCATCTTCAGCCCCTTCATCTCCTTACTTTTACTCTCGCAAACCACCAGCTCAATCTGGATGCCGCCAGAGTATTCCAAATTCAAAAACCCCGTTAGCTCTTCATCAGTCTTTCTAGATGTTTCCACGAAGATATTTTGCGGGGGCACTTTAGTATTGATCGTCTCCATCAGGAGTTCGACTATCCTCTGGGAGTCTAGCTGAGAACAGACATTGGATAGGGCTACTTCGTAATACTCTTGTACGCACGACACTTGCTGCGGGTTCAGTAGGATTGGTATTTTCTCATCAGGCCTGCATATCTCTGTAAGTCTGAGATCCATAGTAGACCGTTGAAGCTGGTCTATTTCGCATGGCTGGTCTTTTTCACCCTCCCTAGGCATGTAAACATCTTCATAGTATTCCTTCACTTCTCCTAGAACTCCTTGCGCGGAGAAGGAGGATCTAGGAGTCTCTCCTTTCTCGGAGAAGCTTCCGCGACCGAAGTCGCTCTTATCTGAAAAGGAGGACCGTCCATACTCTCCCCTTTCGGAGAAACTCCCCCTGTCAGAGAAGGAAAACGACTCTCGATGCTCGGAAAAGCTCCCGCGGTTTTCACTGAACCCTGAACTTATAGAAACTATGTTGGAATAGATTGATTGTATATTATGTTCGCAATTTGGAGAGACATTTGCGGAATCATTACTCAAAGAATCATCACTGAATCCTAATGACTTATCACTGCCCCGTCTTGGTCTTTCCAAGTATTTGCTAGTTTCATCTACACTTTCTTTTGGGGACGGCATTTCCGTGTCTTTAGTTTCTAGAACAGCTTCCACTGTTTCCGTATCTTGGCTGACCTTCCTCCCAATACCCTTGGTAATAGATGGTCTATCATCCAGGTCAGATGGTTCAGATATGACGAATTGTGGTAATGGATATTTCGCGTTCTCCAAACTGTCGACACTGTCTTCAGAAGACGAGGCAACTAGAGTTATTTCTGATCCTAGACAGTCTGTTAGACTGATCTGTGGGTGATTAGAGGGGAAAGAGGGGTAACTCCTCTGGAATTTGGAGTCTCCATTATGGTTTCCATTTCCAATCTCCTCTTGAATCATATCTAGAGGGGAACCAGGGTTGGAAATGGGGGAGTTGTTGAGCGATCTGTGTGTGACCATGTGTATTTGGGGGTGAACCATGGGGTGGAGTTGGGGGTAGTTTGTGTCCATTTCGACGTTGCTGCGGAGGTCTAGGGCTGTGGCGTTCGGTTGTGGGGTACCCCGGGTTATGGAGCCTGTGTGGAGGTAACTTAACCCTTCAGTGATCTGGTGTAAGGGTGACCCGGGACTAGCCGGGGAGGCTCGCCCGAAGTTCCCGTAGGAATGTATCGATTTCAGCACATCTTGCTGCAGGTGGGCTGTGTACATATTGTTGAGGTTCATACCCAGTTTCAACGCGAGATCCTGCAACAAACAGTTTCTAATAAATACATAAAATAAAAACAACATAATATGTGTGTGTTTTAATGTTTTTTTTCAGTCCATGGGTGAGTTGGAACACCGCGGGTGAGTTTATTGAATTCCAACAGCCAAAAAATGTTTTTTTTTACATTAATACTTAATTAACAGATCTTTAAATTACATATTACTTTACTTATATTGTGATTTAATTATTGCACTTGGTTAAATATAGTCTCATCCAGGCCACCGTAGATGACAAAAAAGGAAATAGTGTATTACATATTTGAATTAAAATAATCTATAAAAATAAATAAATCTTGTTGAGCTACGCAAAGGGTAATTAGAGGAGGTAATTACCCTGTCCCTCGGAATATCCCCGGATAGATCCAATGGGGGGGAGGCGCCCGTGTGTATCGGAGATCCTGAAACGAATCGCTTTATTAAAACAAACTAAAACTTTTTATTAATATATCATACACTAGCGACCCGCCCCGGCTTCGCTCGTCTCGTATTATAGTTATAAACCTTCCTCTTGAATCATCCTATCTAATAAAAAAAATAATACTAAATTTAAAACAGAGCTTTACGTGTGGTTGACTCAAAAAAACAATTATTCGGTTAATGAATACTTACATTAATAGCTAATTTTCTTTTCTTTCTTTCTTATATATGTATTATGGCATTAGCGTTTAGCTTTTTGCCAATGTCAAGTAAAATCGTCATCAAGTTGTCTTTAGTAGAGTCAGTCAGTCGTTTCGTTCTGCCCTTCGTAAAGTGATAGTGAGCTTTACGAAGAACCTAGACGAATCTTGGAGCAATCGGAACGGCGCTACTAAGCGCTCTCAAATGAATTCTTCATTTCTTGGACACTTATTAGCTAGTTTACTGCATGATACACTATCACAATCATACATTAAATCACTTTATGCACCAAAAAAGGAATATTCAATCGAGATTACATATAGACGCCGCACGATTACCGCCAAAAACTCGATAGCTAATTTTAATAATTAAATTTGACATTACATAATTATTGACATAACTTTTTATAATGTATAATTGCAATAATGTAGTTTAATATTAAATAATAATGTTGTATCCAGAATTATGATTGTGTGGAGCTTGTTGCTTACCAATGTATTGGTTGTTTTAGCAATAAATGATTATTATTATTATTATATTATTATTAAAAACCGCATGAGAATAGATTAGGTAGTTACGTATTTTAATAAGATATGTAATTCTTTAACACTTCTATTCATATTAATTCACATTTGTTATTGTTTTTTGTAATAGAAATTTAATCCATTAAAAAAAACTGCATGAATCGCTTGCTTTGTTTCAAAGATTTAAGCATACATACAAAGACAGACAGACGAAAGCGACTTTGTTTTATACTATGTTATAATAATTAATAGTTGTATAACATTTATCAACGTATACAGCATTTTATATTCTCGACTTTATCCCTAAAAAATTATTTCTACCAGACAACATATAAGATATTTTTTTTTGAAATACCCTCACCTGGTAGTGAAGTAGGTGCATGTAGTCGAGGCTCCAGGGGCGAAGCACTAGCGCTCTGCCCCGATCTTCGTTCTAGACCACGCTGTAAATAAATGTATAAATATTTCAGGACACTTATACACAGCGCCATCTAGTTCCGCGCTAAGCAGAGCTTGTGTTATGGCAACTAGATAACCGATACATTATATATACATACATTTAATACATAGCAACACCCAGACCAGAAAAGAAATGTAAATGACAAATATTTTTGTCCGGTGTGGGGATCGAACTCTCGACGCTCGTCAGAGCTAGTTAAAATAAATATTTACACTATAACTAGCTTATATCGTGCGGTTTTGGTCGCATTAAATCAAGTATAAAATATCGGAAATACCTCTAGAATATGTGTACAAAATCTCACGATGAGCGGTCTAGTACTTTTCGCGTGAAAGCGTAACACACATCCGTACTTTCACATTCATAAGTACAACATAAGGAAAGAAGTCGTTATTGAGTTATATCTAAGTATAATAATAATTGTATATTAAGTAGATATGTATATGAACATATATATACACACACACAGTAGGTATATCAGTGTGTACTAGTGTCAGCTTGTACACATATCAGTGTGCACTAGTGTTAGTGTGTACACATGTCAGTATGTGCTAGTGTCAGCTTGTACACATATCAGTGTGTACTAGTGTCAGCTTGTACACATGTCAGTGTGTACTAGTGTTAGCTTGTACACATGCTCGTTTGTACGCTTGTCAGTGTGTACTACATCGGTCTGTACATGTATCAGTAAATATTTACTTGTGTCAGTGTATATTCACATGTCAGTGTGCACGCGCATCAGTGTGTATGTACATCAGTGTGTATGTTATGTGTGTCAGTGTGTATCATGTTAGTGTTCGTGTGTCAGTGTGTATCATGTCAGTGTTCGTGTGTCGTGTCTTCGTGTGTATGTGAGTCAGTGTGTATCATGTAAGTGTTCGTGTGTCCGTGTGTGTACCTGCAGCTGCTGGTACTCGAGGCGCGCGGATGCGATGTCGTGCGCCTGGCGCGGCGGCGAGCACTCCGCGCGCCGCACGGGCGAGTAGCGCTCTGCGTGCTCGCGGGCTACGCGCATACAAACATACATATTTATTAACCTTAACATTTAAAGTATTTTTTTAAATATAATACTACTATGATTTTAGGTATAAGTTGGATAAAACTGCACGCGGTGTGCAAATTTGATTGAAAATCGGTTCAGGGGTTTAGGAGTCAATCGCGGACAAACAACGTGAAACAATCCTCTTATTAAATAATTATTATTAATTGACTAATTGTAAATATGATTGAATTAATGTAAAGTGATATCTTCCAGGCGACCTTAAATATGAATTTAAACAGACAGAAATAACGGCTAAGTACATTAGTGTTTTATTAAATACTAGCTCTCCCGTGCCCACTTCGTTGGGCATAATGTTAACAATCCTTTTTTTCTATAGCCTATGACACTCAGCAATAATGTGGCTTTCTATTGGTGAAAGAATTTTTAAAATCGGTTCAGTAGATCTCGAGATTACCCTTTACAATTTAACTAACACACGAATTTTACTTCTTTATAATATTAGTATAGATAAAGAGTTTCCATTTTGGTTTGCCTGTAAGAAATCAACTCTTAATTAATTTTTGTAATTCGTTTATGTAAGAACTAGAAAGATCAAGTAAAGAGGAGAACTTAAACACGAACTTAATATTTTATTGATTTTGGATTTTTTTTTCTAAAACCTTTGAATCATCTTATCTTAACGAAATAATATAAGCATAACGTATAACATTATTTAGATAAAAATATCTACTTATAATAAACACACACACAAGCAAATTCATAATGCAACACACACAGAAACTACTAATTAAAAAATATCGTACTTACGTCGGAATACCAAAATAATAAATGTACAATCAGCCGCGTAAGTTGATAAGCACATTGAATATTACAAAAATATATTTACGTATTTAAATTTCATAATAATATTATGGTCATATTTTTTTGTAAACAGTTTTATTTATGTTTAAACTTTTTTGAAACAAAAATGTGTTTATCGAGTTTTCTCGCTGACTGTACCTAATTATGACTCATTTTCATGTATTTATTTATTCAACAAGTCTACAATATAGTAACACTTGACTCGTCATGGTATTACAAAACATTTACTACCGGCCCGGAAGGCAATTTCTACAGAGAAGAACCGGCAAGAAACGTCGATAATTGATTCTTAAAACCCTAAACTTATTTTTCTTACTTTTTTTGTCTACAGTTATTTAACCCTCCACCGTAAAAAAATCAAATTTACCCATTTCCTGCACTGTCGCCAGCGTTTGCAGTTTAACCCGTTGCGGCCCAGAGTACTTCCTGTGTCTGTGTGGGACCGCCCCAGCGGGGGGCGTCGGTCCCATCGCCCCGCTATTTATCGGCGTCCCACTAGATATCGACCCCATATCCCCGAAACTGAAGTTCGGAAAACCCCCAAACTGGTCCACGTTTATCGGCGTTCCGGACACTATCGACCCTTGGGCCGGAAGGGGGGTCGGTAGTTGATTGAATTGCCCCATCGTGGGCGTAAAAGGGGATACCGCTTGGGTGATAGGGGTGCCTGATGTTATAGAGCCCATAACGCTACCTTGAGGTATGGTTTCTAGTATGGGTTTAATAGATTTTGTGAAGTTGGGGGTTCCGGCAGTGATCGAGCCCTGTGTGGGGGCTGGGGGGGGTTGCCCCTGCGGGGGCCCGGAGCACCCCCGCTCGTATTGTCCCTGTATCGAGGGGGGCAAATAGTTCCTTTTCATTCTCGCTTCGACCTCCATCACTAATTCCGGACTTATAACTATGTTGGAGAAAAAATAAATTAAACAAAACGAAAAAAACAACAAAAAAACAAAAATGCAACATGCTCTACTGGGGGGTTTGTGAAATATTACTTTTCTTAGAATTTTTTTTTTATTGGAAAAAAGTGAAATTTCACAAATCACCCTATTATGCAAAGAAAACACCAATCATTAAAAAGACAGCAAATTCGCAATAATGACTAAATTACTAGAACAATTTCGATGAGATTCTAATGCTTTTATATAAAATCGAGACAAGATAGGTATTTCTATTATATAAATATGATTTAATGTTATACCCTGTATAGTGAACTTATAAATATACCACATCGAATTTGCTGTATCTTTTATAAAGACATGGATAAATAGAAAAAAAATATCGAAAACACTATAAGAACCGATACTACTAAAAAAAACAAACAACATCTATATCGAACTATTAAATTGGCATACAAAATTACTACCAAATTTCTACTACTTTTTTCAACAAAAAAATTAAACTTATTTCAATCATCCTACTAATATCATAAATGCGAAACCAACAACTATAATTATCTTAATACGAAAAGATGTTTGTTGCACTCTCACGTAAAAACTACTGAACAAGAATTGGCTAAATTTTTGCATGCATGTAGATTAGAAGCTGGATTAACATTTAGGACACTTTTTATACCAATATTGGGTATACAGTGTGCTACTAAACATGTGTCCGATTCTGAAGGGTAACATTTTCTATCTAAAAACGTTTTCGAGTAAAAAAATAACTAAAAAATCTACATCTAAATTGAGAAAATTTACAAATTCAAGGAAATTATCAAATGCTTGCAACTCACGTACGGTCTCCTTAGACCCTATACACCTTATTTTTAGCAGAGCACGTGAACGCGAGACAGTGTTGCTATGCTCGTTGCAATTTTACTTGGTAATTTTTTTTCTTTGAAAAAATTATGTATTATGTTTTTTCGAAACGATAGCAAAATAAGGACCTACTACGAGTATCTAGAAAGAGATTTTCAGATTGCACTTTTGTAGCACACTGTTATATGTTTATCTAATAAACTCGTATTTAACTAACTCCTGTAGGAAAGCTGGTATATCCTATAAAAAGTATCCTATGTATTAAAAGAGGTTCTAATCTACCCGCATAACAAAACAGTAACTGCAGTATTTTTTGCGTGAAAAAGCGAGAAACGTCCATACATACTTACAAACTTTCGTGTATAATATTAGTCACTATAACATCTAACAATCACAGTCAAATCTTGTATGATAAGTTTAGAAAGAAAGCTCTTATTGTATCAAGATTTCAAGAATACTCTTGAGACAGTTAATTCTTTAAAAATAAAACACTGATATTTTAGTTCGAAATAAGTTTAACTTTTTATATTTTTATCATAAAAATAGAAGCATCTTTGATAAAAGCAGATGAAAATTTACGTATGTAAAATGTTCTCAACAAAATATTATAATTAGTAAATGTCAAAAGATTTTAAATTCATGTTAAGGTCAAAAGGATGACCCTTTCCTCTGAATCAATAGGTAGGGTACCTATTTTTAAATTTCCAAAAGAAGGTTCTCTCCTCTGAATCAAAAGGTACCCTCAACTAGTCCCAACACGGGATATCAACAAGTAGACATCATAAGCGAAATTCAGTATCAAAAAAAAAATTCTGCTCTTAAATAATGAAGACGTCACTTTAAAAATGCTTCTAATTTTACTATATTATAGCAACATCTAAAACAGACACATTTTCACACAATTTGCTGGTAACATTTAGGTCTACTCACCCGGCGGTCTCTCCGTGACCGTGAGAAGACCGGTTCTTCTCACCCGTATGTTGGCTGATGAAGACGGTGAGGTATTCGCTTGCTGAAGTTAAGAGAAATAATTACATATTCTGTCTGTAAGTTTAAATCTTTAAAACTAAGCAACCGATCTTCACTTTTTTATAGATACAGTGATTCAAGAGGAAGTAAATTTTTACTTGTAATACATGCATAATATATGCAAGCGAAGAAGGGCGGGTCGCTAGTCAACTTATATGATGTGAGAATGTAAATAAATTAATAAATAAAAAACTGTTCATTGCTAATTTAAAAAATACAAATTAAAAACATTATAAAATCAATAGATACAATCAAAAACGTAGCAAAAGCTAATGCTATGTATGTTTGTTATTCTTTCTCGTTAGAACGGCTGGACCGATTTAGTTGAAATTTAGTATGTGTAGTATTTAGTGTACCCTGGATTGCCACATAGGATACTTTATATCCCGGTATAGACCCAAGAACGTTATATTTTACGTCACTCACTCACTCACGCACTCTCTCTCCCTCTCTCTCTCTCTCTCTCCGCCATAGATTAAAAACTCTATAGTACACTTACCATAGCAGTATTCGCGCACACAGTGGCCGCGTCCTCCGGAGTCGCCATCGTGTGTCGCTTGCTGCTGCCACGGTTGAGCATGTACCTGTTATTATATCGTGAAATAAATATTTTTACGGTCATGGGCATTGTCAGTCACGGTCATGATCAATTGAGGTCAGTTTTAGTCAAGGTCACTGTCAATTGCGGTCATTGTAAATCAGTCATTACCAGTATCGGTCATTGTAAAACACGGTCAGTTTCGGTCACGGTCATTGTCAATTGCGGTAATTGCCAGTCACGGTCATTGTCAATTGCAGTCAGTCATGGTCATGTTTAGCACGTTTTTACTTTCAACGCACATAATATATGGTCTGTTACGTGTATTATTTTTCTCGTTCCAAATGTACAAAGGATAAAGGTCAACTTTATTTTTTCATATTGTAGATGTGTTGCCAGCTTTTGAGAATTCCCTTGAAATTGGGTAAATTTTGCACCACAAACATAATCTTCAAAAACTTTATTAAACTGTTATTTTTATTTTAAGATTTTTTAAAAATTTAAAGTATTCAAAAATGTTTCTACAAAGAGAATATTACCCTTAAGGCTCGGACGTAAGTTTTTTAGCTCCCGTAAACCACTTACCTGCATAAATTACTATTATATTGTGAATCAGTCTGGTCCTCCGTCCGTTCGTTGTCCTCGGAGCGATTTGTCGTGCCGCTGTCTGAAAGCTGAAATAAATTATTTCCGTTTAAGATACTAGTTAAGACCTAGTTTTCCAATTATAAAGCACTAGAGCGCATTATGCGCCATAATGCTTAAAGTTAAATGTTTCAACTACAGCGACGCGTCTACTAGTAAATTTTATGAAGCCATTTAATATCTCAGAACATTCGAATGTTCTGAGATATTAAATGGATAGTTATAAAAAGGTTTATTTGACCCCATCTTACAATCCTTTGTTCCAATTAAAAGTAGCCTATGTCCTTTCTCGGGCTCTAGACCATCTGTGTACCAAATTTCATTACAATCGGTTCATTAGTTTTAACGTGATAGATGGAGATAATTTCGCATTAATAATATTTTAACCTAGAATAGACAAAGGGGTTTCAATTTAAATTTCATACGAAAGTTTACTTTAGTTATAATTTCATAGAGAGCCTAGACTAATTATCAAGAATGATAAAGCTATTTTACTTCAAAAAAACAAACAAATAATATCCATACTAACATTATAAATGGGAAAGTGTGTCAGTCCATCTGTCTGTCTCGTGTGTTTGTTTGTCTTTCAAAACGGCTGGAGCGATTCAGTTGAAATTTGGTACGTAGACAGGTGATATAACCCGAATCAAAACATTGGATAATTTTTATCCCGTTAATGCCACGGGAACGGGAGCTACGCGGGTGAAACCGCGAGACAGAGCCAGTATCTATACTAATATATAAAGCTGTAGAGTTTGTTCGTTTGTTTAATTGAACGCGCTAATCTCAGAAACTACTGGTTCGAATCGAAAAATTATTTTATTAAAAAAAATAAATTATTAATTTTTATTGAATAGACAGTTTATCGAGGAAGGCTTTAGGCTACATAACATCACGCTGCGACTAATAGAGCGACGATATAATGGAAAATATGGAAAAAACGGGGAAAATGATTCATCTTTGAGGGCTTCCTTTGCGTGCACTGCGAAAACGATACAAAAATTATATGTATTAAAGAATTATTATTCCTCTTTAAGTGATCTAAAAAAAAGTCCGCGACGGTATATGTCTATCTTGTAAGATTGACTCACTATAACATAATAATAGAAATAGATCCGACGGGGACGGAGTCGCGAGCAACAGCTAGTGATATATATACGTACATGGTGCGGCCTGGAGCCGGTGGCGTGTGTCTGGTGCGGCTGCTGGTGCGGCTGGTGCGGCCCGCGCCCCACGTGCGCGCCGCCGTCCGACGCGCGCCGCCCGAACGACGACGCTGCAATACATACATACATACACACATACATACATACATACATACATACA